>ML248833.1:572-19261 GCA_005239495.1 Nicotiana undulata
TTACACATAACATAAACATCACCTATGGGGACAATTCCCTCTTACAAGGTTAGAAAGGAGACTCACCTCGTGTCGAATCTACCCCTCGGACCACAATTGCGCCCGAACTCCGAACTCTTTACCCGAGGACTCGCAACTAGTCAAAATGTGCGAAATTAGATCAATGCATGCACAATGTGAGAAATTATCCTAGCTATTCGATAAAGTCGCCATTCTTGAAGAATTTCCAAATTCCAACCCCGGTCCCTCATGATCATATTTCGAAAATTCTCGAAGGGATCACTCACTCATAACCTAAGGATCACTAAGGTGTGATTTCTACTTGACTTCATGGCCTAAAATGGAAAATTACAAAATCCTCAAGAACCCTAAAATTACTACCTAATTCTATGTTTTTTAGATGATTTAGTAGTGAATTTAACTAGGAATTAATGTTAAAGCTAGAAGATTATGGGGTTTAACTTACCTCTTACAGTGGGTGGTCGTGGGAGGTGCTGCCCAAGCTTGGTTGCTCTCTAATGGAAGTTGATGGTGGGTAAAATGAAGAAAAACCCGTATTTTGGACATTTAAAAGGGGGTGGCAACAGTGATTTCCACACCTGCGACTTAAGGACCGCAGGTGCGGTCCCGCACCTGCGAGAGAATCACCGCCCCTGCGGAAAAGGGCCTGGGACCCTAGCATCGCACCTGCGGAGAAGGAGACCGCGCCAGCGGTCCCGCTTTTGTGGCCTGGAGCTCGCACCTGCGGACTTTGGGCAAGGGGGCTGAGGTGCCCAAATCTCAATTCAGGTTGCGANACCTGCAGAGGGGTTTCCGCACCAGCAGACCCGCCCCTGCGGAATTGGTTTCGCACCTGGGAGGCTGGGACCGCAGGAGCGGTCCCGCACCTGGGAGAGAATCACCGTCCCTGCGGAAAAGGGCCAGGGACCCTGGCATCGCGCCTGCGGAGAAGGAGTCCGCGCCAGCGGTCCCGCTTTTGTGGCCTGAGCTCGCACCTGCGGACTTTGGGCAAGGGGGCTGAGGTGCCCAAATCTCAATTCAGGTTGCGATGGCGCCCCAAGGCGGGGTTAGGCAAGCCAACACAACTTACACTAAGTGATACCCTTCCCATCTAATTAAACAAGTCAAAGATTACCAGTTTATAACAACTAACATGATACTAGCCTTGAGTGAAGGTAAAGTCATAGTAGATACAAAGCCGAAATAAAACGTACACATAGATATACATCCCAAAACCCCAAAAATATACACCGCGTGTGTGCCAGGAACTAGTGTCACGAGTGTCATGGGCAACTACTGAACATACAATGACTACAATATATGAAGAGTCTCCGTCTGAATGAAATGGACAGGGAAATATAACAAAAGAGCTCCAGGGTGCTGCTAGGAAGTCGCCGGGAAAGCAGCTCACCGAGAAGTATCACCACGCTATCAATATCCAGCACCGGCCTGATAGTCAGACGGGCCAGCCTCCGGACCTGTATAGTCAAGTACAAAAAGGAAAAGAAAGTGCATCATGAGTACATATTAAATAAATATGTACCCAGTGAGTATCCCGCCTAAACTCGAAGAAGTAGTGACGAGAGGTCGACTCGATACTCACTAAGGTCCAGCAGTGATAACATATGATAGAATATGATGAAATATAGTAGGTATGTCAGGGAAATAAGAGACAAGGATATATACCAAAAGCAGAAAACTCCAAACAATTGCTGAACTAAACAATAAAGCACTTTCAAGGGTAAGACCACCGAACGAAACAATAATCACAAATTCTTAGATCCGCCGTGGGTTATGGCTCGCTCTCATAAGGTACCTTCTACACTCGCCGTGGCGTACGACCCGATCCCATATATTTCAATTACTTTCAACACTGCCGTGGCGTACGGCCCGATCCCATATATTTCAATTACTTTTCAATTCTGCCGTGGCGTACGACCCGCTCCCATATATTTCAATTACTTTCAACACTGCCGTGGCGTACGGCCCGATCCCATATATTTCAGCTACTTTTCAATTTTGTCGTGGCGTACGGCCCGCTCCCATATATTTCAATTACTTTTAACACTGTCGTGGCGTACGGCCCGCTCCCATATATTTCACAATTTCTTTTCCATAAAGCCTCAGAAGAATAACACGATGCAAACCATAATTTCATAGTACATACGGCGTTACAATAAATCATATGAAGCATTACAAAGAAAACATATCAGGCATTACAAGAAAGTATACAAGGCATGATGTGGGCCTAACTACCCGGACATAACAATAATAGCCGCTACGTACGGACTCTCGTCACTTGGCGCATACGTATCCCCCAAACAATTTACACATAGCATATACATCACCTATGGGGATAATTCCCTCTTACAAGGTTAGAAAGGAGACTCACCTCGTGTCGAATCTACCCCTCAGACCACATTTGCGCCCGAAACTCCGAGCTCTATACCCGAGGACTCGCAACTAGTCAAAAGGTGCGAAATTAGATCAATGCATGCACAATGTGAGATATTATCCTACATATTCAATAAAGTCGTCATTCTTGAAGAATTTCCAAATTCCAACCCCGGTCCCTCATGATCATATTTCGAAAATTCTCGAAGGGATCACTCACCCATAGCCTAAGGATCACTAAGGTGTGATTTCTACTTGACTTAATGGCCTAAAATGGAAAACTACAAAATCCTCAAGAACCCTAAAATTACTACCTAATTCTATGATTTTTAGATGATTTAGTAGTGAATTTAACTAGGAATTAATGTTAAAGATAGAAAAATATGGGGTTTAACTTACCTCTTACAGTGGGTGGTCGTGGGAGGTGCTGCCCAAGCTTGGTTGCTCTCTAATGGAAGTTTATGGTGGGTAAAATGAAGAAAAACCCGTAATTTGGACATTTAAAAGGGGCTGGCAACAGTGATTTCCGCACTTGCGACCTTGGGACCGCAGGTGCGGTCCCGCACCTGCGAGAGAATCACTGCCCCTGCGGAAAAGGGCCTGGGACCCTGGCATCGCGCCTGCGGAGAAGGAGTCCACGCCAGCGGTCCCGCTTTTGCGGCCTGAGCTCGCATCTGCGGACTTTGGGCAAGGGGGCTGAGGTCGCGCCTGCGGAGGGGTTTCCGCACAAGCGGACCCGCCCCTGCGTAATTTGTTCCGCACCAGCGGAGGCTCCGCACCTGCGGCTGGGCATTCGCACCTGCGGTCACACCAGCAAAAGCTGCACCAGCAGTTGTTTTAGCTGGTTTTTGGCCTCGTGCGGTGTCCGGGAGGCACCTGGGCCCATCCGAGCCCCCGTCCAAATATACAAACAAGTCTGTATTCATGATACGGACTCGCTCGAACTTCCGAAACATGGAAAAAAACAACGAAACTCAATATTCACCCCAAAACCAAATTGATTCAAAACTTAAGAACTTGAAATTCTAGAATTCACTTCAATGCGCCGAACCGGCCTAAACTACTTGGATGACTTCAAATTTTGCAAACAAGTCATAAATTACACAACAGGACTATCCCCGGTCTTGGAATTTCATTCGGACCTTGGGAACATAAAATCACCTTTCAAGCCAAATTTCAAATTCTTTAAAAACCTCAAAACTTCATTAACCCAAATTTTCCTCATTTTGATCCGAAACCAATCAAATCAAGTCCGTTTCTTACCAAATTTCGCAGATAACTTATATAACACATATTGAACCTGTTCCGTGCTCCGAAATCATAATACAGGCCCGACAGTACAGGTTTCACATCAAGGTTCATTTTCATAAGCCTTTAATATTTTCATAAAAAATATTTCTTTAAAAATTCATTTCTCAGACTTGGGTCCTCGAAATTCGATTCCGCGCATACGCCCAAGTCCCATATTTTCCTACGGATCTTCCGGGACCGTCGGATCACGGATCCGGGTCCGTTTACCAAAAATGTTGACCAAAGTCAACTTTATTCAATTAATTATCAAAAAATTAACTCTTAATCAAGTTTTCACATAACGGCTTCCCGGCTACGCGCCCGGGCTGCGCACGTATATTGAGGTGAGATTAATGGAGGCTTTCGGGGCCTCGAAACGCAGTCAAAATTAGATGCACATAAGATGACCCAAAAAGGGGTCATCACATAATCGATGCCCCTCGACTCCACATCCCTAACGTACGTTGGTACCATACCGATATACTATAAGATTTTGTGGTGCAGTGACATTAATAGGGACAAGGGTACTCCCCTCTTAGCGATAGGTTCTACCAGTCCCTCCCCGGCTCAATACATTCTTTTAACAAGCCTTTGGGAAATCTCGTTCGGGCTCAATGGTGGGATCAATCCCTCCTCATGGATTCAAACTCGCAGATTATGGTATCAAGATTACTCATTCTGAGTGTAAGGCTTGGAGAGAAAACTAACTCCCTATATTGAGCTCTATCGTACGGTTGGAGTATCAAAGAAGGGTGAAATTCCTAAATGTCCAAGTAGCCCCCTAATTATAGTGGTAGACAACATACCAATAAGAAGGGCTCTACTAGACACAACTCCGAGACATCCTAGGACACTTTAAAACCTTAGTCTCTGATACCAAGTTTGTCACGCCCCGAAATTGAGAGACGGGACCAACGCCTAACCGAATGAACCTGGTCGGGAGAACCTGATTTGCCTTTTCTACCCAACGCGTTTCCCCGTGTTTATAACATACATTATTTATATGAAATTTAAAGAGATAATCAAAAGCGCGTATTAAAAACCTAAAGTCCGTTTTCCTCTTTTACCGTTTCAACCTTAGAACTTTCCAAAACATACATGCTAAATACAACATTCCCGATACGGGATCATGATTACGAGTAACCCAACAACTACCCAAAATATATATACAACCCACATAGTGTCTACGGAGCCTCTATGCATATGGAGAAGTGTACATAAACTTGCCGGCAACAAGGCCCCGTGTATACCTCAAAAGAGACAACATATACAAAGAAGAGAACAATATATATATATATATATCAACATACGGCCCCAGAAGGAAGTGCGGCTCACCGGAACTGCTGGAAGGAAGGAGGAGGAAGCACCACTAACGGCGATCGGCGCTACCAGCTACAGAACCACCTACATCCATATAAAATATGTAGCGCCCCCGGCAAAAGGGACGTTAGTACCATTGAATAGTACTAGTTTGTAGGAACAAACCTACTCTAGATAGAATAAACATCAACAATCAAAGATACACATAGAGACATCATACAAAAATTCACCAAAGCAAGGGAAGACACAAACAAGAATTTCTATATCCTTTATCCCGTTTTTCCATCTTTTGGTTAATGTTCTTTTTAGTTCCTCTTGTTATTATTATTACTGATCCACCGTGTCGTTGTCACACGGAGTCCGATCTCTGCCCGATCGGCTAAGCCATCCTAGGTGAGGTCCGAATCATCACATCTCATATCACCACCGTTGCATGTTCATACGGAGTCCGATCTCTGCTCAAATCGGCTAGGCTACCACCGTGGCATGTGCACTGCACACGGAGTCCGATCTCTGCCCGATCGGCTAGGACATCTCAACCTAAATAGTGAGGACAATAATCATCATCATATCACAACATCAAGTCATCCATGTGTATGGCATGGAGTCCGATCCCAGCCGATCGGATAGGCCATACCACCCATAGGACATTCTCCTGTCGATTCATGGATATTTTAGATCACTTTTATCATTTTTCACCTTTTTTGATCCCCAACACAGATCATTTCATTCTTTGATTCATCTTTCATATCATTAGAATCCTTTGATTCATATTTCACAACAATCCATTCTTTAACCAATATTCCATAATCATCCAGTCCACTGTTTCATGTTTCATATCAATTCAACCCCTTGATTTGTATTTCATATCATTACAACTTTTTGATTCACATTTCATACCATTCCAATCTTTCATATTTACCACACCCATCATATACAAGGATCGTACACATAGTAGAAGAGGAACATAGTAATCACAACTCACATACTCAAATAGCACAACGATATGGTAATAACATGGAACGACATAGAAGCAAGAATTTCTCAATGAGGCACATAGAACAAAATAAATTTCATAGAAATCCAACAAGAGAATCATACCCGGAAAGTGAACACAATGGGTTTATCCTACAAAGATTAGAGTTAGCCATACATACCTCGATTTGGGACTTTTCCTTAAATTTCTACCACAATCACTGGACCTTCTAGCCCCTTCAATCTAATTTACAATGTGACACAATTAAACTTAGAATTAGGAATAATGATCATGTCTTGACTCATTTGGGCTTTTTATCAAACACTAGGTTTTCTCTTAGATTGCATTATCCCTTTTTAGTGAAGAATTACTCTAATCTACTCTCTTTAACTAGATTATGGCAAATTTGATACATGCATATAAGACTCTTAATCCTATCTCAAAAAACAAACCTATATGTGCTTCATTTTAACTAGAATATGAGAATTAAGGGTAATGGGGTGGAAGCTTACCTCTTATAGTGAAGAAATTTGTGTCCTACTTGATTAGTTCCAAGCTTGAGTGATGAAGGAGGATCAATTTGGTAAAGGTGGGGACTTTCTCTCTCAAGAACTCACTCTTGCCTCTCTCTAAATTATCAGATGGTCATTAAACATAAGGGGGAATGGGTATTATATGGGTCGGGGTCGGGGTATAAAGATAGAAAAATGGATAGTCCAACATTACAGACCTGGTTTTTTCCAGGCTTTGTCTACCTAAAACCTGGTCTGGCCTGGCTTTACCCAGGCTTTATCTACCTAAAGCCTGGTCTAGCCTGGCTTTACCCAGGCTTTATCTACCTAAATCCTGGTCTGGCCTCAATTTATCCAGGCTTTATCTACCTAAAGCCTGGTCTGGCCTGGCTTTATCCGGGATTTATCTACCTAAAGCCTGGTCTAGCTGCGATGAAAAATTTTCAACTCCTCAGCGCATCGTTCAATCCCAAAACTCCGGAAGTACAATGTATTACCAACCTTGACACCACAAAACCTTAAATTACATAGTGAAGTTTTTCCCGGGGCCCTACATTAGGCCTCTCCTTGGACCCCACAATACTTATTTTATGACTTGTACACTTATTTACTAAATCCAATTCGTTTATATCATATTTATAGCACAAAAATATTATAATTAGCCTACCTGGAACCTCGAAATCCTAAATTACTTCTGGGGCCTTACAAGCGTGCAGCCCGATCTAACATATCTCGCAGCGGCATGCAACCCGATCCATATACATATATATATATATATATATATATATATATTGATGTGGCGTGCATCCCGATCCATATATACTCCTCACAATATAGGATATCGGTCTCACTCAGTCAGAAACCTCTCAAAAGCCACTCGGGCTATCAGTAAAACGGGGTACTCGACCCAAAAAATATCCTTTTATGCATCAAAGTAGTGTAAATGAGACTGAGTTTTAAATCAGTTAAGCATAATATAACTGAGTATAAATCATAAGTCAACATAGTGAGGAATAGCAGTAAAAAGCCCCCAAGGGGTCTAAACACCTGGCACGAGTCCCAAATACGACGTTCCGCCCAAAACATAGTAATAATGTTTAAACACGGAATATCATATGGTTTATAGTCAAATACGCAACTTAATAGTTGCTACGGGACGAACCAAGTCACAATCCCCATCGGTGTACGCCTCACACTCGTCATCTAGTATGTGCGCCACTCCAAAATAGTGATACAGTGTGAAGTCCAGGGTTTCCTACCCTCAGGACTTTACAGTCATTACTTACCTCAAATCGGTCGGAAAACTACTCCGCGATGCTCTTGCCCCTCGAAGCGGCTCCCGAATGCTCCAAATCTAAACAAAACAAGATTAATAACATCAATATACGCTACGGAGATGAAACCCATTCGAAATTTATCAAGATTAGGCACAAATCCCGTAATTGGCCAAACCCAACCCCCGAGCCCACATCTCGAAATTCGATAAAAATCACAAAATCGGAATCCTTATTCTCCCACAAGTCTATACATATCAAGAACATCAAAATCAGACCACAATTACCCCTTCAATTCCTCAATTAAATTCTTCAACTTCCCATGCCCTAACATCCCCAATTTACACCTAAAAAACATGTAATCTAGTCGGATTATTCAATGATAATTCAATATTATGGAGTACAAATGATCACAAGTGACTTACCTCAAGATTTCTCATGACTTGTCGCTCAAAAATCGTCCCAAGCCGAGTTCTTTTCATCCAAAAATGTGGAAATGAGCTAAAAAAAAAAAGGCAGCTCAATAAAAACATGAATCTGGTCACTAAAAGCCCAAATCCAATCGCTAAAAGTGCCAAATCTAGTCGCTAAAGGTGCGCACCAGATCTTGTTGCACCAGCAATATTTATTTTTACTAAAAATGGCTCTAACTCCACTATACGAACTCGGAATTCGATGATTCTTGTTCCTATGAGTCACAAATAATAATACAAACATAGCCCTTAAATCGAAACTCAATTCGAAGCTCATTTGCTCAATGTGATACCCATTTCGCTCATTAAACAATTAACTCATCACGTCAAAAATCCAATCGCGACTTGATGAAATTAGACCAAACTTTCCATATCACTCCTATAATTAATTATCAAAATCCCGGAAGTCTCGAAATCAAATTTTGATCTCTATAACGAAAAATGGACCTTTGGATCATTACATGCTTATGCTCAAAACGCCAAAATCTTCTAATAACTCTTCCAAAACCAATCCAAGCTTCATGGGACCCCAACCTAGTATGCTAACAAGTCCCATAATATGAAACAAACTTAGTATATGCCTCAAATTACATCAAACAATGCTAAAACCATGAATCACGCCCCAATTCAAGCTTAATGAATCTAAGAACATTCAACTTCTATATTTGATGCCGAAACCTATCAAATCAAGTCCGATTAACCTCAAATTTTGCATACAAGTAAAAAATGACACAAAAAACCTATTCCAACTTTCAGAATTTCATTCTGCCCCCAATCAATTTCCACTACCGACCGTGAAACACGAAATTTTCAATTTCGCCAATTCAAGCCTAATTTTACCATGGACCTCCAAATCACATTCCAGACGCGCTCCCAGTCCAATATCACCTAACAGAGATAACCAAATCATAAAAATCCAAATCCGAGATTGAATACTAAAGTCATAATACATCATACAGGGCTAGTCATGCCCGAGAACTGGCGAGCAAAGTGCAAATGCTCAAAACGATAGGTCGGGTCGTTAAAATACAAAAACCATAAAATAAAAAATTTCAAGTTCCCTTAATTTTAGCTTGTTAGTTACTTTTTTTCCAATAACCCCCTTCTCATTTAATTTTTTTTTCTTTTCTAAAGGATGCCAAAAATATTTTTTCTCTTTCTTAATAATCACCCATAATGTATCTTTTATTTCTATACCCAACTCCCATAATTTCAAATTCTTTTCATGTTTCAAAGGCTTTCAAACCCAATTTCTCTCTTTCTTACTAATCACCCAAAATCTCTTTTTCTTATTGATACAATGCAGAAGAAATTTGGAATATTTTCTCTAGGATCAAGCTATGTGTAGGTTTTGAATCTTGTTTTCTTTCTTTCTAAAATCTTTATTGTGTGTGACTTGTATATGATATATCATTACCAAAACAATACTTGATACAATACTAATACAACTATAATACGATTATATTAGTTTTTTTATTATAAAGTCGTGATTGAAACTAGAACAAGATGAATATCATAAGTGTACACAATTTTTTAAAAATGTATCGCGATTGTATTATAATTATATATGTATCATAATTGTTAAAAGTTTTGTATTACAAATGTATGATAGTTGTATAATCAATGTATATTGTTACGGGAAGTTGTGAATTCATGTCAAATTTTACAGTTTGTATCACAAATATATGATAATTGTGTATTAATTTATTAGTATTGTAATTAGGTATTATTTTGGGTGCTAATGTACTATATACAAGTTATATACAATTGTGATACAAGTATAATACAATTATGTTTTAGACATAGATATATCCGATACAATTCAAATACAATGATGATTTAATTATCATATAATTTACTAATATTTTATCATTTCCAGTGTTGTGTAGTCTCCCAGCAAATGAACGATGCAATTGACGATTTTTAATAATATAAAGTTGTCGGTAATCGTGGGAAGAGAGACGATGGAGATTCTGGGCGTAGATTAAGGGATTTTGATGTAAAAAAGAAAGAGAGAGAAGAGGAGAGGGAAAGAAGAAGAAAAATTGATGTAATTAAATTCCTTAATTGAAGGGCACTAAATATGGGGTGGGGCCTTTTAAAGAGTAATGTATAGAATTTGTAAGAAAAACTTATATACTTATTAAAAACTACAAAACATAAAGAATATAGGTACATAAGTTTCTAATATAATATAGCTAGATAAAAATCCCTTATTAATTAGAGATATAGTTTGAGAAGCTCAACTAAAGTGGGATGAAAGAGATTAACATCACTATATTAAACTAATAGCAAAATAGCACTTTGAAAAATTCTTCAAATACAATATCTATAATAGGACAAGAAGTAACTTTGTTTCTATTTATTTATCATTCTATATTCACCCATTCAACAAAAAGTGAATTTGTTTCTATTTAGTTTGGTTAGTGTCACGATCCCAAATCCTAACAGGTCGTTTTGACGCCTATCGTAGAACTAGGCTAGCCAACCATTACCTAACTACACATTTTTTAAATATAATTCCTCAAAAATCATTAATAACCAGAAAACTGAGTATAATAAAAATTCCTCTAAGTCTTTAAGCAAGCATAATAAAAACTAACAGTCTAAACAAATCCCTCAGGATTGGAGTCAACCGATCGCGAGCATCTGAGAATAAAACTAACTCTGCTATTGTCATAAACAATGTCTAGGAACAAAATACTAATACAATAAAGGAAGGGAAATGGAGAAGCTGCGGATGCTGGACAACTACCTCAAAATCCCAAAGGCTGACGATAACGAACTCGGATGGCTACTGCTCCGAACCAGTACCTGGATCTGCACACAGGGGTGCAGGGAGTAATGATGAGTACGCCAACTCAGTAGTAATAAAAATAAATCACAGTCTGAAGAATGAGAAACACACAGCAACAAATACACCAATCCACAAAACAGTAAAATGCCAAGTCTCAATAAAGTGTACATAAGTTCGAAAACCAGTTTTCGTAAAAATCCTTGAAACAAGTATAATTTCAAATGTTTCTCAGTAAAAATCCCAATATATCAATTGAAAGATGAACGAATCATAATCAATACTCAGTAAAATATCATCGTAAAACTTCCCCTCGGGCCATAATCATCACTCATAATATTCCCTCAGCACCTCGCCATCACTCAGTAACAGTCACTCAATACTCACAGTCACTCATACCTCCCAATCACTCGTCACTCGGCACTCGGCACACACCTCAGTAGGTACCTGCACTCATTGGGGGTGTACAGACACCGGAGGGGCTCCTACAACCCATGCTCTATAACAAGCCAAATCATGGCATCAATCACTCTGGCACTCAGCCTCTCTCATATCATAAAAATGTAACATGCTGCGGCGTGCAACCCGATCCAATATCATATCCTCATAAATCAGGCACTCGGCCTCACTCAATCATCATAAATAATGTAACATGTTGCGGCACGCAGCCCAATCCATAATATCCTCACAACATTGTCCCTCAGCCTCACTCAGTCAGAAACCTCTCAAAAGCCGATCGGGATATCAGTAAAATGGGGTACTCGACCCAAAATATCATTTTTATATCCCAAAATAGTGTAAATAAGACTCAATTTCGAAAACAGTTCAACATGATATGACTGAGTGTAAATCATAAGTCAGTACAGTGAGGAATAACATAAAATAGCCCTCAAGGGGTTTAAACAGGACGGCACAATGCCCAAAACATGGCTTACAGCCCAAATATTTCAAAAGCATTAAAATACGATATATCATGTGATTTAAAAGCAATTACGCAACTCAATAGTTGCCTCAGGAAGAACCAAGTTCAAATCCCCCATCAGGGCACACCACCCACTCGTCATCCAGTGTGTGCGTCACTCCAAAATAGTGAGAAGATGCTAAGTCCGGGGTTTCATACCCTCAAGACAAGATTTAAAGTCATTACTTACCTCAAACTAGCCCGAAAAGCTACTCTGCAACACGCTTTTCCCTCGAATCAACTTCCGAGCGCTCCAAATCTATCAAGTTCATATTTTTCACATCTATGCTAAGGGGATGAAACTCGATCGAAAAATATCAACTTTATGCACAAAACCCGAAATTAGACAAAATCTGACCCTCGGGACCGCGTCTCGGAACCCGACAAAAATTTTACCAAAACGATCCTCATCATCTCACGAGTCTGTACATATAAAGAACTCTGAAATCAGAGTCCAAATGACCCCTCAAATCACCCTTAAAAGGTCTCTTAAGCTCAAGCCTAGTTTCCCCTTTTTCCACTGATTTTCCCCAATTAAACACTATTAACGTGGTCTTTAATCACACATAATCGAGTTAATGAGTCCAAAAAGCTTACCTCAAAAATGCACAAACGTTTCCCTCTTGTAAAACCCTCAAAAAGCTCGGAACCCGCACAACAATGGTGAAAATAGGGTTAAAAATCGTGAATTCCCCTTTTTATACTTTTATGCCCAAGCTTTTCGCACCTGCGGCTAAAATCTCGCACCTGCGCTCAGGTGGACCGCACCTGCGGTTTTTCATTAACCGGGCAATCTACGCACCTGCGGCTCCACTTTTGCACCTGCGGAGCCTCTCTCCGCTCCTGTGGGCCCGCACTTGCGGTTCCCCATCCGCAGGTGCGGTTACAATAGTAAAATCACACCAGCAGCTGAAAGTTGCATTTTTCCAACTCCAAAATTCCCGTTAACCATCCGAAATTAATCCCGAGCCCCTCAGGACCCAAACCAAATATACCAACACATCCTAAATGATCATTCAAACTTAGTTGCACTCTTGGAACACAAAATAACATCAAAACACCAAAATCACATCAAATTCAGGCCTATGAACTTTGAAATCCCTAAATTCCACCAATGATGCCGAAACTATCCAAAACACCTCCAATTGGCATGAAATTTTGCAGACATATGCAAAATGACATTACGAACCTATTTCAAATTCTGGAATTCCATTCCGACCCCGATAGCCTATTTTTCACTGTCAATCGTAAATCACTAAATAACTAACTTTAGCCAATTCAAGCCTAATTCTACACCGGACATCACAAAAATATTCTGAACACACTCCAAAGTCCCAAATAACCTAAAGAAGCTATCCGAGCCATAATATCCGCATTCCGGGGTCGTTTACCAATAAGTCAACTCTCAGTTGACTTTTCCAACTATAGAGGTATTTTTAGAGATTAAGTGTCTCAATTCTCACTACAACCATTCTGAACCCGAGCCAACCGACTCTAACACATCGTAAACAGTATAACCAACCTATGACAAGGAAAAAATAGTAATAATAATGCAGGTTCAACGTAACGACTGACCAGATCGTTACATTCTCCCCCTCTTAAACAAACGTTCGTCCTCGAACATGTCTAGAAACTTACCTGGAGTCTCAAACAAATGAGGATATTTGCTCTGCATCTCCTGCTCGGTCTCCCAAGTAGCCTCCTCCACTGGCTGAACTCTCCACTGTACCTTTACTGAAGCTATATCCTTAGACCTCAAATTCCTGACCTGACGATCCAAAATTGCTTTTGGCTCTACCTCATATGACATAATACCCTCGAGCTGAACTGTGCTGAAGTCAAAAACATGAGACGGGTCACCAACATACTTCCGGAGCATCGACACAAGGAATACCGGATGCACGCTCGATAAGCTGGGTGGCAAAGCAAGTCTATAAGCCACCTCTCCAACCTTCTAAAGCACCTCAAACGGACCAATAAACCGGGGACTCAGCTTTCCCCTCTTTCCGAACCTCATAACACCCTTCATGGGAGACACCTTCAGCAGTACCTTATCACCTTCCATGAAAGACACATCCCGGACCTTCCGGTCCGCATAACTCTTCTGCCTAGGCTGCGCCGTGCGATGTCGATCCTGAATCAACTTCAGATTCTCCAACGCATCCTAAATAATTTATGTGCCCAATAGTCTAGCCTCACTGGGATCGAACTAACCAACCGGAGATCTACACCTCTTACCATATAAGGCCTCATACGAGCCCATCTGAATACTGGACTGGTAGCTATTATTATATGCAAACTCCGCAAGTGGCAGAAACTGATCCCATGAACAACCAAAGTCAATCACACAGGCACACAACATGTCTTCCAAAATCTGAATAGTCTGCTCCGACTACCCGTCGGTCTGAGGATGAAATGCAGTGCTCAACTCTACCTGAGTACCCATACCTCTCTGGACGGCCCTCCAAAACTGAGATGTGAACTGAGTACCTCTATCAGAAATGATAGAATCTGGAACCCCATGCAATCAGACAATCTCCCTGATGTAGATACCAACTAACCGCTCCAAAGTATAAGTAGTACTGATAGGAATGAAGAGTGAGAACTTGGTCAACCTATACACAATGAACCAAATAACATCAAAACCCTTCGAATTCCGTGGAAGCCCAACTATAAAGTTGTCACGACCCAAAATCCCAATCCGAGTCGTGATGGCGCCCAACGACGGGGTTAGGCAAGCCAACAATAATTACACCAAGTGATACCTTTTCCATCTAGTAAAACAGTCAAAGAAATTTGTAACGACAAACATGATACTAGCCTTGAGCGGAAGTGAAATCCTAGTAGATACAAGCCGAAATAAAATGCACACATAGATATACATCCCAAAACCCCAAAATATAAATATACACTACGCGTGTGGACCAGGAACTAGTGTAAGGAGTGTCATGGGCAACTACTGAATATACAATGACTACAATATATAAAGAGTCTCCGTCTGAATAAAGTGAGCGGAGAAATATAACAAAAGAGCTCCAGGGTGCTGCTAGAAGTTGCCGAGAAAGCAACTCACCGAGAAGTATGACCACGCTATCAATATCTAGCACTGTCATGATAGTCAGACGTGCCAGCCTCCGGACCTGTACAGTCAAGTATAGAAAAGAAAAGAAAGTGTAGCATGAGTACATATTAAATAAATATGTACCCAGTGAGTATCCCGCCTAAACTCGAAGAAGTAGTGACGAGAGGTCGACTCGATACTTACTAGGGTCCAGCAGTAATAACACATGATAAAATATGATGAAATATAGTAGGCATGTCAGGGAAAAATAAGCAACAAGTACACGTACTGAGAACAGAAAAACCCAAACAGTTACTGAACTTAAACAATAAAGCACTTTCAAAAGTAAGACCACCGAATGAAACAATAATCACCAATTCTTAGATCTGTCGTGGCGTACGGCCCGCTCCCACAAGGTACTTTTCTACACTGGCCGTGGCGTACGGCCCGATCCCATATGTTTCACAGTTTCTTTTCAATTCTGCCGTGGCGTACGGCCCGCTCCCATATATTTCATAATTTCAGTTCATTTCCGCCGTAGCGTACGGCCCGCTCCCATATATTTCATAATTTCATTTCATTTCCGCCGTGGCGTATGACCCGCTCCCATACATTTCATAATTTCATTTCGTTTCCGCCGTGGCGTACGGCCCGCTCCCATATATTTCATAATTTCATTTCATTGAACCTCAGAAGAACAACACGTTGCAAAACATAATTTCGTAGTAAATATAGCATTAAAATAAATCATATGAGCTTTTCAACAAAAAGAAACATATCTAGGGCATGCAAGAAAAACATACCAGGCATGATGTGGGCCTAACTACCCGGACATAACAATAATAGCCGCTACGTACGGACTCTCGTCACTTGGTGCGTACGTAGCCCCCAAACAAGTTAAACATAGCATATACATCACCTATGGGGACAATTCCCTCTTACAAGGTTAGAAAGGAGACTCACCTCGTGTCGAATCTACCCCTCGGACCACAATTGCGCCCTAAACTCCGAACTCTATACTCGAGGAGTCGCAACTAGTCAAAAGGTATACAACAACATCAATGCATGTACAATGTGATAACTTATCCTAGTTATTCAATAAAACCGCTATTCTTGAAGAATTCTCAATTTCCAACCCTGGCCTCTCATGGTCAAATTCCGGAAATTTTCGAAGGAATGAATTACCCGAAGCCTAAGGATCGTAATTACATAATTCATTTAGGAATTTATGGCTAGAAATGAAGTTTCACTATTTTCACAAAACCCCACATTCTTCTATCAATTCCTATGAATTTTAAGATAATTGGAAGAGCTCTAATGGAGGTTGGGTATTGAATAATGTAGAAGAATCCCGTAATTTGACATTTAAGTACTGCCCAGGAAAACCTTTACTGCGATCGCGACAGAGGTACTGCGATCGCGAAGCACAACTGGAAAGACCTCTGCGATTGCAGCATGGGCTCTGCGATCGTGAAGAACAAACTCACCCGGCCCAGACGCGACTCAATGCGATCGCAAGAAACAGGTTGCGATCGCGAAGGTGTGGAACCCAGACCTCTGCGATCGCAAAGGGGATGCGATCGCATAGAGCAATCAATAGCCCAGAAAAAATCCTCCTCCACGATCGCAACCCACCTTCTGCGATCGCGGAGAAGGAGACCAGATTGCAGAAGTTTCTGGTTTTCCAACTTAGCTTTCGGGGGTCTAAAACACCCACGAGCCCCTCGGGACCCCGTCCAAAAGCAACGGCAAGTCTGTATTCGTGATACGGACTCGCTCGAACTTCCGGAACATGAAAAACAACAATGGAACTCGAAATCAAACCCCAAAACCAAATTAATCAAACTTAAGAACTTTGAAATTCTAGAATTCACTTCAACGCGCCGAACCGACCTAAACTACTCGGAATGACTTCAAATTTTGCAGGCAAGTTATAAATGACACAACGGGACTATTCCCGGTCTCGGAATTTCAATCGTACCTCGGGAACATAAAATCACCTTTCAAGATAAATTTAAAATTCTTTTAAAAGCCTCAAAACTTCATTAACTCTAATTTTCCTCATTTTGATCTGAAACCAATCAAATTAAGTCCGTTTCTTACCAAATTTCACAGATAGCTTGAATAACACATATTGAACCTGCTCCGGGCTCCGAAATCTTAATACGGGCCCGGCAGCACGGGTTTCACATCAAGGTTCATTTTCATAAGCCTTTAATATTTTCATAAAACAATTTTCTTCAAAAATTCATTTCTCGGACTTGGATCCTCGGAATTCGATTCCGGTCATACGCCCAGGTCCCATATTTTCCTACGGACCCTCCGGGACCGTCGGATCACGGATCCAGGTCCGTTTACCAAAAATGTTGACCAAAGTCAACTTTATTCAATTAATTATCAAAAAATTAACTCTTAATCAAGTTTTCACATAACGGCTTCCCGGCTACGCGCCCGGGCTGCGCACGCATATTGAGGTGAGATTAATGGAGGCTTTCAGGGCCTCGAAATGCAGTCAAAATTAGATGCACATAAGATGACCCCTTTTTGGGTCATCACAATCTCCCCCTCTAAAACAAATGTTCGTCCTCGAACGGACATAGAGCCGTACCTGATGTGCCGAATAGCTGTGGATACATGCTCCGCATGCCCTCCTAGGACTCCCAAGTCGCCTCACCGACTGGTTGGCCCCTCCACTGGACCTTTACGACAAAAATTCTCTTGGACCTCAACTGGCGGTTCTGCCTATCAATAATAGTGATTGGCTCCTCCTCGAAGCCCAACTTCTCATCTAACTGAATAGTGCTGAATTGAATCACGTGAGAGAAATCGGCATGATATCTCCGGAGCATGGATACATGAAATACCGGATGAACTCTCGATAAGGCGGGAGGTAAAGCGAGCTCATAAGCAACCTCCCCGACTCGCCTCAACACCTCGAAAGGGCCTATAAACCTGGGGCTCAGCTTGCCCCTCTTCCCGAATCTCATAACGCCCTTCATCGGCGAAATCTTCAACATAACCTTATCTCCCTCCATAAATGCTACATCACGCGCCCGCTGATCCGCGTAACTCTTCTGCCTAGTTTGTGCCGTACGGAGCCTTTCCTGAATAATCTTTACCCTTTCCAAGGCATCTCTCACCAGATCTGTACCATATAGCTTGGCCTCGCCAGGCTCAAACCACCCAATAGGAGAACGACACCGCCGACCATATAAAGCCTCGAATGGAGCCATCTCGATGCTGGACTGATAACTGTTATTGTATGCAAACTCTGCCAAAGGCAAGAACTGGTCCCATTGACCGCCAAAATCAATCGCACAAGCCCTGAGCATATCTTCCAAAATCTGAACTGTACGCTCCGACTGACCATCGGTCTGATGGTGTAATGTTGAGCTGAGATCTATCAGAGTGCCCATCTCAATGTGCAATGCTCTCCAGAAGTGCGAGGTGAACTGAGGACCTCGATCTGATATAATGGACACCGGCACACCGTGCAACCGGACTATCTTCCGAACATAAATCTGAGCCATCCTCTCTGTAGAATAAGTAGTAGCCACAGGAATGAAATGCACCAATTTGGTCAACCTATCCACAATGACCCAAACCGCGTCAACCTTCCGCAAAGTCCGAGGCA
>ML248836.1:5832-26923 GCA_005239495.1 Nicotiana undulata
CCCCCCCCCCCCCCCCTACAGGCTGGAAATCTGAATTTTCTCTCTCCCTTGGTCCCTCACTTTGGAAGAATCAAATTCTGGAAGTCTGACCTTTGGTATTTAAAATAACTATATGAATCAACATCATGATGAAAGTTGAAGCTTTGCAAATAAGGATCTCTGAAAGCTTAGATTACCTCTGTAAAGCACTTTAACTTGCAGGGTGCTGGTGCGGGATCTGTGGGAGAACTAAATAATATTTCCCTCATAAGCACTGAAATTCTTCTGCTAGGAGTCTGTATTTGCTGTTACAGTTGAACTGCACTTGGCAACATACTTGGGCTACAATTGGTCTTGAATGTTGTCCTTGGGGATTAGTAACCCCAAAGCAAGAATAGTATTCATGCCCACGATCTGGCCACTGAAGGTTTACTTTATTGCTTAATTAATATTCGGGTCTTAATGTAGTATTAGCCTGGTGTTCTGTTAAGGGCTCTATGCAAGAGAGACGTCATCATGGCATTGAGATTTCAACTTCCCTTTCTGGCTCCATGAATAGGTTAGGAGGTAGTTGAGTCTTGCCTTACGTTGTACCTTTGTGAGACTAGTCTGGTAGGGTTTTTTTCTAAGATAGCTAGTGGCAATGTTGTGTCTTACTACTCTGTCGTTTCTCATAGTGCCAGGTCTATTTACTGGCTTTCGCTTGTGCTTTGCATCTATCTTCTGGTTTTCATGTTGATGTTATTTTTCCTATTATCTCTGTGGTGGTACTGATATTGTCTCTTTTTGTCTTCTTGAGCCGAGGGTCTTTCGGAAACAATGTCTCTACTCCTTCGGGGTAGGGGTAAGGTCTGCGTACACACTACCCTCCCCAGACCCCACTAGTGGAATTTTACTAGGTCGTTGTTGTCGTTGAACTCCTCCATTGTGGGATGTGATAGGTTAAAAACCAGCCTTCTGTGGCATCTTATATGATTTCAGCCATCTTGTTCCTCCCCCCCCCCTAAAAAAATATATTGGGCTTGTCAATTCCCCCCTCCCAGTCTCCCACTAACTTATCTGACAAGGCCTTGTAATTTGGATATACTCTTGCGCGCGGATTCAATAAAAAGAAAGGATCCTTTTCGTCTAGAGTTAACTTTGAAGCATCATCTAAAGTATCTTTTGCATAGATCAATTTACCTGTATGTAAAATAAGAGGAATAGCATGATGAACCAAAAGTTTATTGTGTTAAAATACTGAATTAGTATTTTCAATCTGAACTCCTAGTCATTATCAAATCAAAACGATTGTGTTAAGAAAATATACTAGATATGATCTTTCATCATACAAATGGACTACTTATGATTATAAAAGTGACTCATTTAGCTATATAACCCTCTCAAGTAAGTAAAAGAGAGTTCACGTGTTTGGTTGATTCTTCTGCAATTATGAGAAGACTTCATTGTTTCCAAAGAATCTAGTGGACGGAGGCCTAAGTAGCTCAGGGTCTCAGTTAAGTAACCATCTTATTTCCATGCAAGGATGTGTTGAAGTTATTATTGTTGTATCTAAAAGCATATTTGGGTACTTTGAAACCATTGACCCACTCAACTGTTTTCCATTGCATTTGGTTTTGCTTTGTTTGTATTAGCTAGCATTGTCCTCAGGGTTGCCCATGTTTGTTTTTACCAAATTTCGTAGAAATATATTTCTTTCTCTATTTTCAGAAATCAGTTACTTGTTGGAGCTCCATTATCCAGTTGCATTAAGCCATTAATTTAGTTGATGCGCTTTCTCTGCAGAAGTTTGGGGATTCAGAGAAATTAACAACGGAGATTTTGTCAATGACCGACCACTTCAGGATGTTGGGATACCTTCAGAGTTCACTTCAGGTGGTGGAGATTTCCCAGGACCGAGCACATCTGAGCCGTCACAATCCAGGAATGGCATGCAACATTCTTTTGACTTGGATTCTAAAGTGGTTAGCTTAAAGCAGAATGTGACAGTGCTGCAAAATAACTTGTATGAAGCAGCTAAGCTGGTTAAGTTTAAGGAAACCAGGGTTACCGAACTGCAATCCATGTTAAGTAATTGCTCAGAGAAGGAAGAAAAGAGTGTTGGAATTGAGTTGCATGAGAGAACTAGAGATATTGAAATTGAGCTTGAGGATCTTTTCAGACAGAAAATTGAAGCTGAAGTTAAATATTTGACTATATCAAGAACAGTGGAAAAGTTGAGAACTGCAGCAGTTGAACAAGTTAAGCTTTTGGAAGAACAAAAAACATTAGCTTCAGAACAAGCGCAGATTGTGAAAAATCTTGGAGATACCGAATCAAAGGCTGCAACGCTTAAAACACAGGCTAAGAAGTTGGAAAATTGCTGTGAAGATATCATGAGCACAGATGAAATGCTAAAGCTGCAGAAGAGAGTCTGGAAGTACAGCACCTGTATTTTAATACAGTTGGTATTGCTGGTAGTCCTTGGGCTGTTTCTCTTGCAGATTTCACCTGATGATGCTGCAGTTGTACCTACGTAACTTTGAGAAGTGAGCTTTTCCTTCCAATTTTTATTACTTTTACCATCATTGAGCAATAGTAGTTCCTTTTAGATGTTTGTAGATAGATGGAGCACCTGGTTTTTGGTTTTCGCTAGTGGCTATTGAATTTATTTTAGCAGCAAACATAGAAAAGATGATTAGGTTGCTCGTGCGTTGAGAGGCTGGCGGTACCCTAGGTTGTAAGGCTCCTAAAAGTTTCTTAATTTTGGGTGTTTGGTTTTTCATCATTTTCTAGTGTTTACTTGTCAGAAAATGACGTTTCATTTTCCGTCATGCCCAAACGCATGAATGCCTGATGGAATTTGTTTGAAAGGTGAAATTTTATTAAAATACAGGCTCTATTTTATGTAAACATTTATGATAAGATATCTTCTCAGTTTTATCTCATTTGGGTTAGGAGCATGTGGAAGTGCGCGGTATTTGTGGGGGTGGGAGGGGAAGGGAAATACTGTAGCATGAGCTAGCTCTTTCCAATCCTGTAAACTATAATTGGACTTGACAATTAGCTAACATCAATCTAATATATCTCGCACTTTAATTCTTGAACATTAGAAATTTATGTAGAAAGAGTTTAACTTTTGGTGGCCTTTTTGGCTTCACGCCAAAAGCCTAAAACATGCTTTCTTTTTAGGCTTTTAAAAATTAGGAGTTTGGGAAAAGGTTTTCTTTTTGAATTATGGTACTGGTTCATTAAAAGAGAACCTGCAATCTCTTTAGTTAAAGTACTCAAAGACGAAAATAATTTTCTGCATACCTTTCATTGAATTCAAATAGATTTAAATACAAACACTGATGGATCAAAATTAAAAAATAACTTCCTAACACAACTCGAATGAGAAAGTGGCCAACTACTGATAACTGCTACTACTAATAACAGTTGGCCTACTACTAATAACTGCTACATGAAATGTATGAACATAACCAGTAGATGCCTAAAGTTGCTGAACTCATCTACTTCCTGATCTTTTGAAGCTTTCCATGTGTAAATTGTTGAAAAAGTAAAGGGGTGCTAACGTTACTCCCCTTCTTCAAATCGTGCTTTTCCTCAAGCGGGAAGTGTGAAAAATGTTGTTAGTAGTCAAATTAGTGCTAGGATTTGACTCTTGTGCGTCAAATTCTTTCTCCTCTTCCTCTACAGATTCAAACCTGAATAATTTCTTACATTGATGGCCTTGAGTGAATGATTCATCACAATTCAAACAAAGTCCCAGGGCATATTTTGGATCTGGTCAATTTTTTTCACAAATCTGGCGTGTTGTTGAGATGAGAAATCTATTGTCTTGGATCTACGGACATCTGATAATTCCAAATGAAGGGCTTGTCCCTTACGTTCATAAAGGCAGGACATACTCATTGTTGTGGCCAAATCTGGAGGATTATGCAATTCTATTTCAGTTTCTATATAGTCAGCAAGCCCATAAAACTAGTTGCTGAAACATTTTCTGCTAATTTGCCACAGACCCGATCTGGCATATCTTAGCTAATTCTCCCGATTTCTGACTTCTAATTGGTGGCCAAAAAAGAAGGTGGGTTGCTCGATGGTAAGCACCCTCCACTTCCAACCAAGAGGTTGTGAGTTCGAGTCACCCCAAGAGCAAGGTGGAGAGTTCTTGAAGCGAAGGATGACGAGGGTCTATTGGAAACAGCTTCTCTACCCTAGGGTAGGGGTAAGGTCTGCATACACACTACCCTCCTCAGACTCCACTTGTGGGATTATACTGGGTTATTGTTGTTGTTGTACGATTGAGGCATATCTGCTTCTAGCCGGGACCATCTTTCGGTTTTTTCTCTCATCACCCGGAGTTGTACTTTGGTCGATGCCAAATCCTATTTGGTAGCATCCCACTCCAAGGCCAAGAGATCCATTTTGCCTCTCAACTCCTCACCTAAGGCTTTGACCTCGTCCATTCGGATATCTTCTCTTGAACCTGCGAGGTGGCAGTGTTAGCATCTGCGTTTAACTTCTCGTTATTGATATCAAACACTCTTACCTTTTCGACCAGAAGGGTGTGTTCCTGTTTCGCCTTCTAGGCCTTCTTTTGACCTTTTTCCAGCTCTGCTTGGAGGGTGGAGTGGTCCCTAAGGACTTCATCTTTTTGCTCACAAAGAGCTTTGTGCATGTCCTTTTTCCAAACCTGCTCCTTGAGCTCGAACCCAAGGTGACTCACCTCCATTCGGTGCCAGTGGAAGCTCTCATGATGAAGCACTAAGGACTGAGGCATAAAAGAAGAAAAATCGTTAAAATCCGCTTAGGCATAATAAACTCTTTAAAGATACGAGGGGAAGAAAGTATACCATGTTCAGTGCATGCTATGCCTCGTTGCAGTGGTTTGGCCCGTCTACCTCGTTCATCTTCACTTGGTCCTCTTCGGTAAGGAATGGAGTTAACTAGCCATACCGACCGGCTTGGATAGCATCCTAGTATCCGCCAGTACTATAAGTGTGACTCACCATGGGAACGAGCCTCCCATTTGCCTTTAGAAAGCTTGCACCACTCACACTCTAAATAGGTGAGTTGTTTGCAGATGCTCTCGACCACCCCCTAAAACGAGGGACCGCATTGGGGACTCAGGCGACAACTGCATATCATAAAAACTGATTATTGAGAAAAGAGGGACAAATTCAAAGAAGTAAATTAAAAGGAAACAAACTTACGTTTTGAGTTCCACTTCTCGGGGGATCGGCAAGAACACGGAGGGAATGGGATCTTCTGTCTTTATTCAAACAAACCTCCCCTGCCAACCTCAAACCCTGTACTCGTCCATGCAAGAGACGGGATCCTTCTTTGAACGACGGGAAATCTTGATTAACCCCTCTTGAGAAGATTCGGGGGTTGTATACGCGGAGTAAATAGTCGATCATGAACCGAGGCTCCTCCATGTTGTTGGCAAACTGGAGGAGAAGGGTCACGACCCTCCAAAAGGATGGGTGGATCTATCCAAGGCAGATCTCGTACCTCTTACACAAATCAAGGACCATTGTGTCCATCAGATCGAGCGTGAAGAGATACGTATAAACGCTCAAGTATCCCTCCACGAATGCCGTAATGTCCTCATCGGGACTAGGAACAACCACATTTTGCCTTCTCATTTACAGTCCTCGCGGACCGTTTGGAGCATCTCCTCGGTGATGGAGCAGCATCCGGAGATAAATTCTGAAAGAGGATCTTCCAAGGCTGAAACCGAAAAGGTTTCCTTGGTGTCTCCCGCTAGGGTAGATGTTAAAGGACCAGTGTTTTGAGGCACCGATTTTGAGGTTTTCGCCATCTTGATATAAAATATGAAGGTTTGGTTGATATGAAGGTCTGAAGATTGATATGAAGATTCGAAAATGTAGTTTGAAGATTTAAAGGCAAAGTACGAAGGTTTGAATATGAGAGATGAATATATGAAGATATGGTGAGCAATTGATTAAGATTTGTAATATTGATGAACAAAAAGAAAATCCGAGGGTAACTTAAGAAGATTCGAAATCGGAAAGTACAAAGTGAAAAAAGGAAACCGGAGCTTTTATAGGGAAGAAATAATTAATGCGTGACACTTCGCGTTCGGTGCCTACTGAGGATGGTCAACTGGAGGCTGATAGTAGTCACATGCCCGAAGTCAAAACGACGCGATTGATGGAATGTTTCAGTGACTTGTCGACTCGCTTGTGGCGTACGGAGGAAGGAACCTGGGTCAATTAATCACTTCTCGTCGTTTATATAAATCTACTCTCCGAAAAGTGGGGGAACTAATTGTGTATGGGTAATATCGGGGATAGAGTTACCCTCGATTTCCCAGTGAAGAAACGAGAAGACGACGCGGTTTGGTGTTGTCTCGGGTAAAGCTAAGGGCTCCCCGGACCAGAGACCGGGGGGACAAATGACTCACCAGGATTCGGACATGGCCAAACATGAGAGGAATCGAGCTCGAGCAAAACAAAGAATTGAGGCCAAATGGAAGACAGTTAAAGAGAACAAATTAGGAGCCGAAATATCTGCCATCAACCGGATATTACGGCACGAATCTTGCTCGATATCAACTGCGGAATGATCACGCCCAACTATGCCTTATAAAAAGGACTAAGCGGTCGTTGCAAATATAATCCGGTTTACAACTCCGGAGTCGAATCCCACAGAGAACTAAGGCTTAGCTATAATTGTTCAATATTGCTAAGAAACACAAGTCCAAACAAATCCTATGTTATAAATATTAAGATTCTTATATCTAATTAACTAACAAATTAAAATAGTAAATTAACACTAAAGATACTACGGGTTGGAGAAAAGATTAAGGAGATCTAGAGTTATGATTTCTTCAATTGTCGGAATCCTTCCCGCTATGTCTTCTATAATTTTGCCTAAGTATTCTCTATCAATCATGAACACTCATCCTACTGTAAATCTCTCTCGAGTAATTACAACAATCTACTAGACGCACTCTCTCGAGCTACGCTAGCTAACTTTTATTACAGTTCACTTTAGATTGCACCCAAGATATCGTTATCTCTAATCCAACCTTTAAACCCTCGGTTATGGATCTCTCATATACTTTGGGAGTGATGTTGTTCAACAATTACCTAAATATGCACTCTCTCAAGTAGATACACACTAAATAGGCATAGCTAATTTAGGATCCTTTCAATTAACTAAAATAAGAACGTAGTTGAACAAATAGAGATTAAACTTTGGCAAAATTATATAAAAACATAATAAGAATTTATCCTACAAAAGGTTCAATCAAACCCTAGATAACAAATTAGTTATTCATAATAGTATGTAAAAATACAATACTAAAAGTCATAACCAACAATGAAAAATAGGAAGAGGAAGGAAAAAACTTGTAGAAGAATTCCCCGCCTTGCTCTTATTGTGTCTCTACCTCCTTAGGTCGAATTTGTGTCCAAAATATGTCCAATCTCTCCAAAATACCGTTTTTCCATGTATATATACCAAGTAGGGTCAAGCCCAAACAATTATACCTTCTCCTACGCGAAAAGGGACCTTTTTTTACGCCTGGAAGCTCGCGGCTGCGGCCAAACGCGGCGCGGGCGCGGTCATTTACCAGTACTTTGCTTCTGCCCGCGTCCAGGTCCGCGGTCGCGGTTTCGACCGCGTTTTCACCCTGTTCCGTTCGGAATTTAGAAACACGTAAAACATGAAAGTTGTATCCCTTTGAGTTAGCTTTTCAACCATATATTATATAGCCCAAATGGAAAGTTATGTCCATTTTACTAGACAGTGCGCAATATGCCTATTCGAGTCTTCGTTTGTTCTTAACTATCAAATTTGACCCCCGAACACGATCCCGACTTAATTTCTTGGGCTTTTACTCAGACTTCAAAGCTCCAAATCACTTGAATTCATTCCATAGCATCTCTATAGCTCGGAATCACTTCTACAAGGCATAAAACACACAATTAATGCAAAACACTAGCGATTAAAGCTCAAATTCAATTAAAGTGCAGTAAATTAGAGTGTAATAAGCGACTAAAATACGTAATTATAGCCTATCATCACGGAACATAATTTTCTAGAAGAGAATGATTTTTACCTTATTTGGATTTGTACTGGTATTGAAACTCCCCTACTATATAAGGGGAGAACCTTTTCATTTTTCAACCGTTGTTAGTACGCATATCAAAGCAATAAAGTTTATTTTTGTCTTCTAGCTTTCTTCAAGTTGCAATCGAGCCTGGCTCGATCGGAATTAGTTTCAGTGTTCATCTTAAAGCCAGGCGTAATTGTTCTATCACGTTTGGTTTGATCATTTTGTTTCTCTTGAATTCAATTATTTGATGTCATAGATCATTCGTGTTAAATTAAATTATGTATCCTTTAAACCGGGTACAAATTTAATTGTTACTTTTTTAAAGGGTAAATAGAACTAATGGAGGTTGATCTTAGAATCAATTAAAACAAAATGAAAACCCAGTCAGAATGAACATATAGTTAATTTTAGATAGAATGAGTCGGGATGCTCTATTCAACGTATTTCTGAATTTTACGTTAACATAATTGTCCTCCTAATAAGACATTTCAATGTCCTCGACCCCCTAGACAATCTCAACCCATGGAAGTATGATAGACGCACAACCACGTGATTTTTCAGTCTACTTGATATTTTTCAAAAAAGAAATACATATTTGAACAAATAGCCGTTGTAGCTAAAGAACAGAAAAAATGTAATAGGGTCAATATATATACAATGCATATATTGAAAAAAGAAAAGGAGAAATACAGTTGGAATTCGCGACTAATGTAATTTATTTTCGTTTTCCGAATGAAGCAGTCGCCAGTCGGACATTTGGTCAAATAGACAGCTAACGTCTCATCCCACTATTAATCGACTTTTTTGCTTCTAATGATTGTGTGTGATAAAATTAAATTACAAAAATATAAATATGTAGTTTTCGACTAAATTATCAGAACAGCGACTAAAACTCTATATTCGGGCGGGGTAGTAGAATAAATAAATTATCTTGTATAGTAATTAATAATTAAAAAATAACCCACTTGAAAGTTGATATTTTAATTTTTTTTTTCCCCGCCCATCCCATGTGCCTAAAAGAGGGTGTATTCACACTCTTTGCCATCAGCATTTATAACTAGAGAGCTTATTCATGCTGTTAGTGAATAGTGATCCTGTTTGGCACTTACTAATTACTTGGCTGCCTTTGGTTATCCAGATTTATGAATAAGCACAGCAGTCTGGGCAGAGAGAGGATGTTGGAGTAGGGAGGGTATCCTAAAATTCCAAATAGCCCAAATTATGATCAGTTCATACTTTTAGGTATTTTATGTACGAATATTATCTGTTGGCACTTATGCTAAAAAAAGATAAAATGGTGCACTTAGATATATATGTATAAATCGAGTTATGTATTCAAACAAACATGATCAATTCCCACTTAATATTTTTTTTTTAGTTGTGCACTCTTGTTCAAGAAATCTTAGATCCGCCTCTGTCATTTGGTCACGAGAATGTGGGAAGAATACAGTTGGGACTGCTTATACTATTGCTTAAAAATTTATTGGTGTTTAGTGTTTACGCAAAAAAGTTATTAATTTGTAATATTAAGAGACAAAATGCAATGAAATTTATGTTTTGATTATGTATGATTTAGCGATAACAGTGTATATAAAGAACATATTATATATTTATTGATTTGCTAGAAACATCGATATGGATAACTTTTTATTTCTAATGAGTTATATTAATTCATTTATAGATATGAAAGGACAATTACATAGAAGTAACAAAGTATGCAAGAGTAAAAAATTAAGAAGATTGAGTAGGCTATTGAAGATAGTGAAATTAGGGGTAAATTTTTTTTACAAATCGTCAATGGTATAAACTATACATCTATTCCTATATTTTATTTCTATTCCTATACTATAAGCGGGGATAATCAGGCATCTCATGGTCAACATGTCTGTCTAGCATAGGGATATTTCTGGAATTTCATCGTTTATATGCTTTCAAGGTATTGTATTTGTCAGCTTTATTGTTTGTTTTCGGTTGTTTCAATGTCGTTAGAGATAACATTGAAAAATAGTCCTAATCCTACATAAAGGTTAAGTTTTGTAGCTTATTGCACGTGACCTTTGAATAAGGCAAATGCATTATACAATTATTATACTTAAAATATTCCTTTGAGTAAACAATTTTTTTAGTAAAATAGAGTCTAATTTGACGTAAAACTAAAAAACAAGAATCCTTTTCTTCTACTAATTTTACATGTAAATAATTTAAATCAGGTTATATTCTCTCCCCTACAAAATAAATATCAATTTATTTAGCTAAATATATTTGGCCAAAATAAATGATGCTTTGGGAAATTAAAACGACATTAGTCATGTTTTTCTAAATCAATTTTCGATCTAATAATTACCCACATAGTATAATGAGTAATTTAACTATGACATAAAGCATAACTTAATCAAATAAATCTTATAATTTTTGTTTTATATGATTTTTTTAATGAGCATACAAATTTTTTAAAAGATATTTATTTTAGATGTGAAGTAATATTAAATGGGAATCTAATTTTAGTTCTGTTACATAACTTGACATTGCATCACAAGAAGATTGTCATTGTTTATAAATTAAACATATATTTTATAACTCCTGCTAATTTGAACAATATGATCATGAAATTGATACGCTCAATTTACACCTTAAAAGAATGCAAGCGATCGTTGTCAAATATAGTAACCCAACAAGGTTGGGGTCGAATCCCACAGAGAACAATATGAGGGCGTTAGGAATGCTAGAGAATTATCACCTATCGTGCAGTGCCAAACAAATATGATTTTGGGTTTTTGATGATTGTTTATAACTAAATGCGAAACTATAAACTATCCTAGAAAGCAATTAAAATGATCGAGGGCAACAAGTATCGATGCTTCGGGTATTACACTCGAGTAACGATCCAATGTATTTCACGATTTTACAAATATGAGCGGGTAATGTTAATTAGCCATGGATAACATTTCTTAATTAGCTTTTCCCAAAGACTAACAAGACTTCCTAATTGAATTATCCCTAACCCAATTAGGAGATTAAGCACTTCCGAGTTTGGCTACAAGTAGTTCAATCCTATCCCTAGGTAGAATCTATAAAATGAGGGTTAAAGCCTCAAGTTCTTGTTAATTAATCTTTCCCAACATCAAATAATCTTTTCCAAAACTAATTCGGAGTTAATGGGCGAGTCCTAGGGTTAGCTAATACCTTTGGAAACATTAAAGAACAAGAATAATTAAAATAACAAACACCCCTTCATAAATATAATAAAATCATTCAATACATAAGCACAACAAGGTATTTAATCCACACTTTAAACATGAATATTTCCATAAACCATATTCAAGTGTTGGAAAAATACTACACACTTAGATATACAATACAAAGCAAGGAAATGAAGAAATAAACACAAATGGGTAAAGAAAACTTCACCACAATGTCGAAATCCACAAATCCCAAGTGTGTGTGCAAACCCACAAATCAATACTTGTTATCCTCTACTCAAAATATATTTACAAAGCTCAAAATATATCCCCAATATTATGTTCTTGCCAAAAAGCCCTAGATTTCAAGATGTCCCAAAAAATGGCTGCTAGGTTGAGTATATAAAAGTTGAAGTTGGAAAATGTGATTTTACACCTTTGTCCACATCTGATGCCCGACTACCGCACCTGCGGAAGATTCATCGCAGGTGCGGTTCCGCAGGGGCGGAATATTTCTCGCAGGTGCGGGATCTGAGTTGTGTCACTTTTCCGCAGGGGCGGATATTTGGTCGCACCTGCGGTTCCGTAGGTGCGTGAATTCCATCGCAGGTGCGAAATTAAGTTGGTTTGAGTTCCATCGCAATTGCGGACATTTGGTCGCACCTGCGGAACCGCAGGTGCGTAAAAACACCGCAGGTGCGAGTTTTATGTGGCTGAGCCATCTTCGCAGGGGCGACAATTCCTCGCAGGCGCGAGGTCGCTCTTGCGTCCAAAAATCCGCAGGTGCGGAATCACTGAAGCCTTTATGCACATTTTCACCGCTTTTTCTCCAACTTTCAGTCCAATTCAACACCAACCTTCATAGCATCATTTCCCTGAAAATTGAGCAATTATACACTAACAACGACCTCAAATTATCATTTAACAATACAAAATCTAATGAGAAAAGGCTAAAATGAGTGGTAAAATCACCGCTCATCAGAAATCAAACTCCATAAATTTTAATTTTAAGTAATAGCTGAGACCGATAAAATTATGATTTTAATGAATTTAAGTGATTTAAAAATAACTTTAATATCCTTTGAATATGAACTCTGTCTAACTCTAGCACACACATCTTTATGACTCTAACATTTAGATAATAGTGTTATTGGGCCCATGCATAGCATTGCCTTATCCCTTACTAGTATAAATAGAAATGGGGATAACCAGACTGCTCATGGTCAACGTGTCTGCCTGGCCCAAAATTATCTGTTGGCCTATATTTGCAGCCCAACACGTGTAGGCCAATTTTGATAGCTGTTAACTCACCGTTTGATTTCTCTTACTAAACATCAGACACTTCTGAAAAATTTCATCTGCAGAACCCTCTCTTCTTCAAACGACTCTTCCCTTCATATCTCTGCTGTGTTGCTCCTCCCCTCTGACTATTGGTATTTTCTACTGGTAAATCTTCTTCTCATCTTATATTTTGTTTTGTATTGATTTATTTCAATCTGTGATAATATGCTAGGTATTTTGTGTTTTTCCCTGAATAATGAGGGGATTTCTGCGGACAAAGTGAGATATGTTAATAACTTTTGTTCTCAAGGTGTTTGATAAAATTCTTCAATCAGATTTTCTATTAGATTTCTTATGCATGTTCCTGTAAGAAGTCATCTTCAAGTAAGAAATAGTCAATGCAGAAATTATTGAAGAGATGTTTATCTTCGTGCCTAAACAAATAGTTTTTTTGGCAGAATTTTCTTGCTATTGTGCATCTTAAAGAGATGATATTCAAACGAAGGAGAATTAAATCTTTGAATGGGCAACTGATAACTTATCTTAGAATACTATGTGTGGCACCCTAGAGTACGTGTTATGTGCAAGAAGTTACATTAACATGGTTCCTGTCATACGAGATATGTTGGAACTTTTATATAAAAGTTACTGTATTAGCATGGCTTTGTGTGGTATCTATTTTTCTTCTTCTTCTTCTTCTTTTCAAAAAAAAAAATATTCTTTTAGCTTAGAAATTTTTTAACTGCTTTTACATGTTTTGTGATATGTTGGTCACTGAACTTACAGTGGACAGTGTGGAGCATAACGCAGGTACGAACATTTGGAGCCATGGTATCCAAGACTTTGAGTTTCTGTGTGGGATGCCACCATTTGAACCAAAGTAATACTCAGACACATATAAAAGGTAAAATAAAAGTTTCACGAGAAATTTAAATAGGAAACACAAAAAAAAAAAAAGATTTTAGAAAAAGATAGTAGTACATTACATTTTATACACAGGTCCTCCTTTTAGAGAAAGTGTGAATTCTTTCATACAATACTACAACTAATGTTCATGGTACAGTTTTTAAATTCTGCATGGATGAGTATGAAACGACATAACGAAATTACACATAGTGTACACAAGCATTACAATTTTCAAACCTTTCGTCATTAGCTAGAACTGGTATGGACGAGTTTGAAATGGCAAACGACTTATATAATTATTACCAGTTTAACAATAATAGGTATATTGGCAAGGTTTTTCTATGGATGTGCATAAGATTGTGCAAGTGGATCTCAAATTTCCTGGCAAACGAATTGTCTCATCAGCTACCAAGGACCTCATTAGTCAGATTTTTCTCTAATCCATTAAGATACTTTAAAATACAGCAGCACGTAATCAGGGGCTAACTTGTTCTTTTTTATTCATGTTTCTGGGATTTAGATGCTTGTTAGGGTTCTACATAGTGTCTGTCCCTGAAAAAGGTACTTGAGCATCCTTGGATTGTGCAGAATGCATATCCTTCAGGTGTTCAGTTATCCGTTCTCTCACAGAACGTTATAGGAGGTCAATTTTGTTGCGACCTTTAAGGTGAGTTCTTTGTTTCATTTACTTTTAAGCTTCTCCTAATTTGGAATTTGATGTAAAGAGATAATACACAAATCTAAGTGATATCACGAACTACGACCTCTCTTTAACTTGATTAAGTGTGAAGCAGAGTCTCTGCATGTTTAACTGGATTGCGGGGTCTGTTAGTTTCAGAATTTTCTTTTGAGTGTTATACTTTATTTGTGCCATAGGGTTTCTATGAGGAATTGAGCATAGAACAGAATGTTTTTTTATCTTTGCTGCTGTAGTTTTGCTCTTTTACGGTAAGTGTATAGCTGAAAATGCTTGGTTGAGCTTTTAACAGAATGATATTGAGGCTATAATTGTTAATGTGCGACTTGTACGGAATTAGATTTTGAAAATGATGGATAACTTTGTGGAAGGGAGAATTATGATATTATTGTTTGTGTTGTTGAATCAATTAATATCCTGTTGTGAGAACTGGAAAGAAGGAATAAGATCAGAATACGCTGGATTTGTTGTTTCCAAACTTTCACTTCCATTAGTTTACCACAAATTGCATAGAGTAAGGAAGGTTTAATTAGATTAGCAATTGAATTGTGGTTTTTGTGCTTTAAACTTTCCCTTAATAATTGTTGCTTCCATTAACATAAGTAATTGGCAACACTGTTGTGGTCAACATATAGGTATCCAAAGTTGAATTGCATGTATACTGGGGGTTCTAATACGATTTGCTTCAAGATTTTTGCTCTTTGCAAAATAGCAGTATGTACCTACTTTGAGATGATCTTTTTGTATGTATCAAGTGAAAATTTTGTCTGACCATTTATTTCTTAATGACTTCCAATTTCCTAAATAAATGAGGTTGTTCGCTAATTGTATGTTTAAACATCCGCAGACCATTTATTCATGGCACTCTTCATCTCTATTGCCGCCACTGGTATCCGTTTCACTGGCACGTCCAAAGCAGGAGACGGCGGAGCATTTTCCGATCTCTATATCTTCAAGTGAACATCATTATTAATCCCACATACAACTTTGCTAATAGTGAACATGGTTGGAGTTGTGGTTGGCATAACAAACGAGACGTAGAATCCCAACAATAGATTCTTATAGAGTAAAATCTCAAGCTTAACTGTTTGACTTATCTCAAATTTGATTATTGTGGAATGTTATTGCTTTTTTATTTTGCTGTTGTTGCCTCTTGTAACATCTTTTTAAAAGAACTATTGGGCCTGAGCTTTAATTGTGTACATCTTGGATATTGAGTAAGTTTCTTTTGGTATTAGCTTCTCTTCCTAGTATAGAAAAGACAGTAAAAGTAGTATGATTATACCCTGGTTTAGACTCTCCTGTAGAATACTAAATTGTTGTGATAGTAAACATTATTTTCGTGCGATGAACTTCTGTTGCAGTGAAGGCAGCAGGAGTTTGATTTGTGTCTTTTTCTTTTCCCACAATTACTTCTTGTTTCGCACTGGAGAAATGTAAATATTGTGTGCAAACGTAAGTATCTACCCGGAGGAACCTAGCAAGAGACAAAAACAGTTCTTGTTGGTTTATAGTCTGAAATTGTTGAAATCATTAAAAGTATTCTTCATCATTTACAAAGATGAGCTTCCGTTATTATTGTTTGATTTCTCTTTGCACATATTTTGTAGGAAAGAGCCCTTTCATGGCTATAGAGTACAAAAAATACTTTTTACTTATTTTATCACTTTGCTTTCAATATGGAACTATATTAGTCTCGCCATCATATCCTTGAGTGTGTAACTATAATGTTTGACCGTTGCAGTTCCTGTGAAGTTTAATATATCCATAACCAGTATGTTATACAACATTGGAAATTGACAGTACATTAAAAAACCTTCAAGGAAAGAAGAAAATATCACCAAAAATGAAAAGGGTATTATTGGAAGCAGTTGCCAGAAAACAGTAACGCGGACCAATTATTGCACAAAAACCGTAAAATTAAACGAAAAGTACAATTTTATGTCCTGCATTCATGTCCCGCTCAGCACAATACACGCACCCACCTATCTATTCCCTCATACATATATGTCATCATAAAACAAAAGACATCCTAAATGCCATCTTTTCTCAACAAAAGCAATTCCATGAATTTCTTTTTCTTTGTTGTTTTTAGTGGATTACGTCTTCTCTGGACACTTAAGACATACTATTTAATTAAAAGTAAAAGAATTGAACTAGTTTGACTTTCTATTTTCCTTTACTTTTTTCTTCTTGTTTTTCTCTTTCTTTTCTTATTTATTTATTTGATTCACAAATAAGGCCGATGACTAACCTCCAGTCCACTACCTACCTGTTGAGTTTTCTCCTCATCAGTGATCTCATTCAATAAAGAATCCAAAAATAACTTACCACATTAAGATGTTTTCGGGGAAGTAAAAGAAAAGGAGCATATTAAAAATAAAATTCGGCAACTGACTATATTCATTTATAAGTTACATTTGAGTTCAACACAAGATTATAAATTTTGAATTTCCTGAACAGTACTAAAAAGAAAAGTTTTAAAAAGTCATACAGAGCAACATATATAACCAATTTGTTGATTGTATGTGCTTCTATGAGTAGGCATATAAATTTTACTTAAAATTAAATCCATAAAATAATTTGGACTATATCTTAAATTCGAGATATATTGGTCCAAATAAATATTATGGGCTAATATAATTGAATTAATTATATAAGTCAAATATATATGGATTAAATAAATAAACTTTAATCCATTTGGGCTGGTTGGGCTACAAATAATGAGCCCACTTTATTAGGCCCAATATGCCATTTTCCTAGATGCCCAGTTTGGTGTCACGTGTCAAATGACGTGGCACACCAAATCAAGCGGAAGAGTCAATAGGATCATGCCACGTGTCAAAATGACAAGGCATGCTAAGTCACATTAAAAGACCAATAAAATCGCGCTACGTGTGCAAGTGACATGTTCTGGCCAATCAAATGCAGCCTTGTCACACTTCAATTTGATTGGTCGGAAAGAGTTTGTTCTTATCACAACTCCTCCTTCCACAACTATAAATAGGGGTCTTCATAACCCAGAAAAGAGACCAGAAGTTATAACAAGAAGCAAGAGGGAGCTCGTGGATCGAACGCTGCGAATTTTTCTAAAAGCTACAAGCATTCAAGTGTTCTAAGGATTAAAAGATCAGGACGAAGATTCAAGAACAAGCTGCAAGCCCTTGGATTAAAAGTACGTCAAGATCAAGATCAAGCTTTAAGCACTTGGATTAAAATAAAATAAAATTCAAGATCAAGCTCAAAATCTCTTATATTTATTGTTGAAAAGAAGAATCAGAGGATTCATAGAGATTGTAATGCTCAAATATTCGAAATAAAATACTACAATTGTTGCAATATTTTTCAGTCCTGATTTTATTTTCTCGACGCAATTTATTGTCTACAAATTCCGGCACGCCCAGTGGGAAAATCTCTACCTCTCATTTCAACTTTTCGATCACCAAAGTTCAAGAACGACGAAATGACTTCCAAGAAAATCAACTCCAGTTCATCTTCCGCCAAGGCGGCTAATTCCGGGTTATATGCTGATATGGAAAACATACTCGGAGTTACCTTTGGAAGCTTTGGTCCAGTTACGAGGAGCAAAGCAAGCTCGTTAGGATAACAAGCATCCCAAGTGTCGTCCGCATCTACCCATGTTTTTAGATCTTCATCCTCAAAAGGAGCAAGATCTTCCACAAACGCACCGGAAGGAGGAAGCGATGTTGCTGAAAAGATCAAGAAGAATCTTGCTCTGCTTGACCTCTCCGGATCCAAGCACTCTTCTGTGAAGGAAGATGATGACACTTCAAGTGATGGATCCTCCCCACTTACACCACAGAGCGTGAGCCAATCAAGGATCAATCTGTGTGAAAATTCGTGCTACTCTCCATCGTCCACAACAATCATGCAAGCCATGGTGACAAACACTTCATTTGTGGAGGAGCAGTTGGCAAACCTAACGGAAGCAATCGCTAGCTTGACCAAATGCATGCAAAATCAAGATGCTAGAATTGAAAAGCTAACAGACAGGGTCGGAATCTTGATTGAAGAAGAATCCACCCATGCACTTGGCAAACTCCCAGAAGTTCAAGAGATTGATCCTCCCCCAAGACAAGTTGCATCCAATAAGGCTATCCATATCTCGTCTGAAGGGATGATTCTAATCGATCAACTGAAGGAGTTCATCGAAGGAACTATCAAAAGCAAGTACGAAGTTGCTACCAAGTCTTCCCTTACATACGCAAAGCCGTACACTGCAAGGATTGATATGTTGAAGATGCTTGCTGGCTATCAACCTCCAAAATTTCAACAGTTTGATGGCAAAGGCAATCCAAAGCAACATGTGGCGCACTTTGTTGGGACATGCAACAATGCTGGAACTTATGTAGATTACCTCGTCAAGCATTTTGTCCGCTCATTAAAAGGAAATGCTTTTGATGGGTACACGGACCTTGAGGATGGATCTGTTGATAGCTGGGATCAACTAGAGCAAGAATTCCTCAATCGCTTTTATAGCACGAGACGTACTGTGAGTATGATAGAACTCACAAATACTCGTCAACGGAATAGTGAACAATTTATCGAATTTATCAATCGTTGGAGGAATGCAATCCTCAACTGTAAAGACATGCTTAGTGAAGCCTCTGGCATAGAGATGTGCATCCAAGGTATGCATTGGGTATTGTGTTACATCTTGCAAGGTATCAAGCTTAGCACATTTGAAGAACTTGCAACTCAAGCCCATGACATGGGGTTGAGCATGGCCTCCGCCGGAAATGAAAGGCTACTCATCTATGAACCTCACAAAGGGAACGACAAGCAAGAAGTCAGAAAATGGAGCAAGTTTGTACCAAAATCTGAAAATAAAGAAGCTATGAATGTCAACACATCACCCTTGAAGTTCACGATGAAGGTGAGCAAGAAGCAGAGTATGAAATCCACTTCGTTTCAAGATAGGCCAAGTGGAAAGTTAAATCTAAAAGAAATGCAGGAGAAAGAGTGCCCGTTTCTGGAGATGAAGAGACCAAATGAAGCTGGAGAAATTGATGACCCAAATTATTGCAAATATCATCGACTTGTGAGCCACCCTCTAGAGAAGTGCTTTGTCTTCAAGGAAAAAGTTATGGACTTGGCTCGTGAAAAAAAGATCGTGCTTGAAGATGAGATAGCAAGCACAAACCAAGTTTCTATCACCTTTGGCTCATTCAGTCCAGATGAATTATGCGGTTTTAAAGAAAGTAAAGATGAGGAATTACTAGAAAACCACAAAGTTGAAGACGATGAAGGTTGGACGTTGGTGACTCGTCGTAGGTGCCACAAAAGGAGCCCACGAAAAGAATCAGTAGAACAACCAACAAGAAAAATGGTGGTAAGAAGACCAAGGAGATGGAATCCAGTTAAGCATTTAAAGAAAGCAAAAGCGGAGGTGCACCACCCTCAAAATCCACGACATCCAGTGACCTTGGAGGAGTTTTTACCAAGTTGGTTCCACACGAAGATTTCCCAAGGGGTTATTGATGCCTCTTGTTGCCATACTGACGAAGGAAAAGAAAAGAGTGATGACCTACCGCTGGCACCATCTTTGGGAAAGCTCATCGAGTCCACTCCTCAAGAAGTTAATGCTTGTGAGGAAAAAGTAACGTTCACAAATGACGATCTTCTGCTAGGTGACACCCCTCGTAACCGCCCATTGTACCTGGTTGGCTATATGCGTGATGAAAGGGTAAACAAATTTTCTTTGATGGAGGATCCTCAGTGAACATTTTGCCAATTCATACTGTGAAACAACTTGGTATTCCCATGAACGAACTCTCAGAAAGTCATGTGATGATCCAAGGATTCAAACAAGGGGTGCAAAGAGCCATAGGCGCGATCAGGCTGGGAATAACCATTGAAGATATGCAATCAAATGCATGGCTGCATGTGATCGATGCGAAGACTTCATACAATGTCTTGCTTGGAAGGCCTTGGATACATGAGAACAAAGTAGTTCCGTCTACCTACCATCAATGTTTAAAATACTACGAGGGTGAAGTCGAGAAGACGATAATTGCCGATGATGCGCCATTCACCGAGGCAGAGTCACACTTTGCTGATGCAAAGTTCTACTTGAAGAACCACATTGTGAAGGAGCTAAAAGTTGATGATGTCATAAAAAGAAAGAATAACGAGCCCATAGCTAAAAGAGCTGAGGTAACTATTGGTAAAGACAAAGTTGTTACTGAGGAGGTACAACCCAACGTGAATAAATCTCATAGAGGGGATATTGCATCTTATGGCAAGAAAGTAAGTCCTAAACTCCAATATGTCCCTAAAAGGAAGAAAGACGAGGGCGAATCATCTAATCTCCAAACCAACACACTAAATGAGTTAACTCTTAAATTGAGGCAGTAAAGTTTTCCTCGAAGCCGCTTGCAGGGTTTATAGCTCAAAATTGTTTGCAGAATGCGACACTCCCTACAAAGCGAATAGATGAAGGTTTTGATCCTAACGCTTACAAGCTATTTGCGAAAGCTGGATACAATCTCGATGAGCCATAAAATTTAGGGAAGCTCCCATCAGAAGCTGCAACGAGGCAACCACGTGAAGGTTTGGGAAACAAGAAACCGTCACCGGTGCGCATCTCCATCAGAAGGGCAAGTAGCAATCACATCATTGTAGAAGACGAATCCGCCCCTTCTAACAGGCCTTCTGTTTTTGACAGACTTGGAAAATCAACTATGAGAACTTCCGTATTTGAGAGATTGGGTCCATTAAAGAAGGGGAATAAGTTCCATAGAAATTATCGAAATACAAGAACACCCGCTTCGCCCAAAATTCGGAAGATCTCTAAAGATTTCCAAAGTTTGGTTCCTTCTAGAATGAGGCGACAAACAAAAGTCATGGTTTCTTTGGATGAAGTACTGAAGGTGAAGCCATACACCATGGTCTATGATACGCTCAATTTACACCTTAACAGAATGTAAGCGATCGTTGTCAAATATAGTAACCCAA
>ML248837.1:1816-41948 GCA_005239495.1 Nicotiana undulata
GGGTCGGTTGTACTGATACTACACTGCACTTCCTTATGTTGTGCAGACCCTGCTACCGGACCCCATGGAGCGTTCTGAGGGAGATACCTTCAGTCCACGTCAGAGCTTCGAGGTATACACTGGCGTTCGTGGATCTCGAGGCTTCTTTCCTTTACCGCTTCATTGTCTTTCTCCTTTATTTCCAAGACAGTGTAGTACTTTCATTCCAGACTTGTTTTTAGTATTCTAGTAGTTAGTCCGTGAGATTGTGACACCCCGGTTTTGGGAGTTTACGTTATTTCATGAGTGTTTTGTTCTTCCTTTCTGCATTCAAGTTTTGTTATTTTTATTATCGAGTTTGGAAAGGTTATTGTTGGAAAATATGCAAAGAAGAAATAAAAGAAAGGTATGTTTTGATTTACGGTTACACGGTCTCCCATTATTGTCCCATTATATGATTGAATTTGTTAAAGTTGAAAGGTTAGCGTTTTATCTCTTATTAAATGGTTTTAAATTGCTAGTGCAAGTTATACGTTGGCTGGCCTAGTGGGTTCAACATTAGGTGCAGTCACGACCTAAAGGGTGGGAATTTGGGTCGTGACACAACACTTTGTCAAGCTTATCCAAACATTTTTCAAAGGAATCCCCCACGACACTGAAATCATCCATGAACACCTCGGGGATGTCCTCCACCATATTCGTAAATATTGACATCATACACCGCTGAAAAGTAGTCAGTGCATTACACAAACCAAACGGCATCTGTGAGAATGCAAATGTGACATACAGACAAGTGAAGGTGGTTTTCTCTTGGTCTTCAGGTGTAATAAGAATCTGGTTATATATGGAATACCCATCCAAAAAGTAATAATAAGCACGTCCGACAAGTCTATCCAACATTTGATCAAGAAAGGGCAATGGAAATGGTCTTTGCAGGTCACTTTGTTCAGCTTTCTATAATGCATGCATACCCTCCAACCGGTGATAATTCTAGTGGGGATCAACTCATTTTTCTCATTTCTGATCACAGTTATGCCCCCCTTCTTTAGGATACATTGTACTGGCGAAGTCCATGAACTATCCGGAATGGGGTACATAACCCCTGCATCTAGCCACGCGATAATCTCTTTCTTGAAGACCTCTTACATGGCCTCATTCAACCTCATTTGATGTTCCACGGAGGGTTTGGAATATTCCTCCAATATGATTTTGTGCATGCAAAAGGCGAGGCTTATACCCCGAACGTCAACCAAAGTCCATCTTATTGCCTTCTTCCTTCTTTGGAGCACCGCAAGGGTGGAGTCTACCTGCACGTTAGTTAAGCACGAAGAAACAATAACATGTAATGTGTAACAAGGGCCTAAGAACTCATACCTGAGGTGTGAAGGCAAGGGTTTCAACTCTTATGTTGGTCGCTCCTCGATTGAGGGCTTTGTTGGCGGAGTCTTCTGGTTCTCAAGGTCCAAGGAAACTTTACGGGGCCCATATGTATTCTACCAAGCCTTCCTTTACATCCTCGTCGTGATTCAACAACACAGCTTCCAAAGGGTCTTCCACATTGATCATTGCCCTCGTGTCATCAACAATCACCTAAGTCACAAGATCCACAAACGAGCATACTTCCTTGCTATTAGGTTGCCTCATTGATTTGCACACGTGGAACATAACCTTTTCATCGTTCACCCGGAAGGTGAGCTCCCCAGCTTCAACATCAATCAAGACCTTCCCTATTTCTAGTAAAGGTCTCCCCAATATAATTGTCACCTCATAGTCAACTTTGCAGTCGAGAATCACAAAGTCTGCGGGAAGAATGAACTTGTCGACCCGAACTAGCACATCATCAATTATCCTCAACGGCCTCTTTATCGTCCGGTCCTCCATTTGCAACCTCATGGAAGTAGGTCTTGGTTTCCCAATACCCAATGTCTTGAACATAGAATCTGGCATCAAATTAATGCTCTCTCCCAAATCACACAAGGCTTTGGCGAAATCGGCACTACCAATAGTGCATGGAATTGTAAAGGCACCGGGATCTTCTAGCTTTGGAGACATGGAATGCACAATGGCACTCACTTGATGTGTCATTTTGATCGTCTCACAGTTCATTGACCTCTGCTTTGTTACCAAGTCCTTCATGAACTTGGCATATCCCAGCATTTGTTCTAGAGCTTCAACGAAATGCACACTAATGGACAAACTTTTCATCATATCAATAAATTTCTTGAATTGGTTCTCATTGTTTTGCTTTGCAAGCTTTTGAGGATATAGTGGAGGAAGCCTTGGAAAGGGAGCCTTGGCTTTGGGCACTACCATTTTCGGTATGTCCATCAGATGTTCCCTAGACGGGTTCACATCATTTTGAGTCTCCTCCATAGTGTCATCAATGTCTATCCTCACCTCATCATTCACATTCTCATCAATCCCTTGCACATCATTGCTTGGCTTGTCATCATCTTGCAATAACACATCATCACTCACAGTCCTCTTTGGATTAGAGGTACTAGCAACACCACCTCTACCGCTTCTTGTGGTCACCTCCATAGCCTGGCCCGTATTGTTCCCACCCTTCGGGTTTACTACTGTATCACTAGGTAGTTCCCCTTTAGGGCGTGTATTCAATGGTTGAAAAATTTGACCCATTTGTACTTCCAAGTTGCGGATAGAAGTGTTGTGAGAGGCTATTTGTATGTCGGAGTTGGCATTTCTTTCCATCATTTGCTTGAACACACTTTCTATCCGCCCCATCTCATTTTTTGAAGAACTTTTCCCTTGAGACGGATATGGAGGCGGGTTGTTGGATTGTTGATACTTCGGGGGCCTTTGAAAGCCGATCCCCAGTTGTTGATACCCAATCTTTCCTCAAATTATTTTCAAACTTGCATATATACCTTCAAAATCAATTTTTATAATAATTGGTATTTTTCCATATTTTTATCAATTTATTTTCCTATTTATTCAGTACTTCATATTCAATAATTATTCATAAATTGCATTACAAATAATTTCAAAACATTTCTTGGGTCAATATATCATTTTTAATCCTATTAGGATTTAATTATTTCATTAATTAGCCAATTTGGCATTATTAGCTATAAATACATTAATTTTGTAATTATAGCCTAATTGTACATTTTATGCTATTTTAATTCGATAATTAGTCATTTTTACATTTTTATATTATCTAATTACCTTAATTTTCATTTACTTAGCATTAATTTCATTTTATATAATTATGAGCTATTTTTTTAATTATTTATCTATTTTTTATGGGTATTTAACTGTTAGCCATTTTTATTTTAAAATATTGCCTAAATTAGACCCCAACCCATCTGATTTAATTAACCCCATAGACCCAGCCCAAACCTAAATTCCTACCCAGACCAACCCTTTGATCAATCTGAGTCGTTGATCAATTTGAATCAATGACCCAGATTATTAGTTACAATAATTAATCCTATGACCTACCCCCCGACCCCTCATTCTCACTCGACTGTTCACCTCTCTACTCTCTCTCTCTCTCTCTAACTCTCCAGCTCTCTCTAGATACTTCCATTCTCCCCCATCTCTGATGAAGCCCGTTCGTCTTCTCCGGTCGTCTCTTCGCCGGAGACCACGGAGTCCTCACCATCCTCCTGCCTCTCATGGCTCCTTCACACCAGTAATGATGTCCCTAAGGCCCTTAAGGGACAAGGACCAGTCTACTCATACCTTTGGCTTGTTCTTGCTTGCTTCAGGCCTTCATGGCTCGATTTTGAGTAAGATCTTTCTATCTTTTGCTTAAACCTATGGGTTTCTAGGCCGGTATCTTCATCTCTGGGTTCTCTCTTTGAAACTCTAACTCTGAACCCTTCGACTTCTTTAGATCTGTAATAGATCTATGTTTATTCTAAGGTTTTCACCTATTTTCTCTTAAAAACCTCGATGATTTTCAAACAATTCTGCATTTTTTAGAACTAGGGTTCCTTGACCCCTTTTAAAACGTTTTATCTTATGATTTTAGCACTAATATATAATTTTTAGTATAATTTTGAAACGTTCGCTTAAACTTTCTCTTTTGTTCGAGTTATTTTGTTGAAACACCAATTTTTAGGGTTTGTTCATCCTGCTTGCTATGTTTTGCTAACTTATATGTTTTCCGGACTTTCTATGTGCTCTGTGCTTCTTGTTTTAATGTGTTGATAAAGTCTTTGAATCTTTATTGTTCTCTACTACTTGCTTAGGGTTTCTCTGACCTTGTGCTATTTGTTTGATTGTTCGTTATATCAATGTTTTACATAATATTCTTCACTGATTCTATTGATTTCCCTCAAAGATGCGATATTTTCCTTAAAGTCATAATTTTGTACATTTCCTGTGATTCTGTACTAACTGTTGAACTGTTTCCTTATTTGTGTGGTACTTTCCTTATTTAGTATTGACGCTCTGTGATTTTCAAACCCATTCGTGATTCTTGTGACTGATTTTCAGAATCAAAATGGTATTCTACCTTATTTTGTGTTGTCAATTGTTTGACATATATTTTCCTTAATTATGTATCATGCACTTCGCCTTTATTACATGCCACATCCTTTATTATTCCTATTATGGTAAAGTCAGTTAAGCGGTTATTTCCTTATTTGATGCAATTTATACCCGTTTGGATCATGACTCCCTAATTAAAGGGAGTCCAATCCTGTGATTGATTCCAATTGGTATTGTTTCTATAATTACGTTAAGTCATCACCTGTTACCTTATTCACTACTCGTTTTCAAAAACTATAAAGACACTGCTCTTTTCATTAACACAAAAACAAGGACAGATACCTTGTTCTACTCTCTTTATTCACACACACATTTTATTGCTCCTCTTGATTGCTTTATATTACTAGTCGACTGGAAGCCAAGACTAGTTATTCTACTCGTTTACTTCTTACTCTATAGTTGTTGAATTCAACTGGTATGTTTCCAATTTATATTTAAAGTCTCCAAAACAACATGTTTCTCTGGGTACTACAATTCACCTTATTTCTGATCTTCTTTTATTTATGGCTTTGTTGTCCAACTTGCAACTAATTTGTATGCTTGTGGTCTTACCATTCCCCTTTAGCCTCAGCATGTGTACTCCCTCTTGTGTGTCTCAATGTCATCCTGTTTATGTTTTCTGTGATCCCTAGGGTACTACAATTGCATTGTGTATTACTTAGCCTCCATGTAAATCTTGAACACATGCCATACTCTGAACTGTTTTCTTAAACCTATGTGTAATCATGTACTACCCTCTCCCAGTACTTCCTCGAATCTGATTATGTTTAGATCTTGGCATGAATTCTTGGTGACCAACTGTGTTTGTGACTGTTCAAACTCTATATTAGTCTGTGACACTTTAATGCTAACATGTTTCTATGTGTCCCCAATTCCCACTATCCCTGAGTGAAATCTATGTTTGAATATGTTGGACCTGTTCAAGTTGTTTGCTACTTTTTCCAAAAATGTCTACCTTATACTCATGTTGTTTTATTACTGATCAAATTTTTTTTAGTAAACTTCTTCACTTACTGTTATAACCCAGTACTGTTTTGCCAAAACCTTTTCAAACTTATCTCCTGCATTTCACTTTGTTCCTAGACCCTTAAGTTCTGCCCCCTTAGTGTGAGCATTGCTTTGGGACCCCTGAGCTCCCTCTAAACTCTGACACACTGAGGCTGGTACTTCCACACTGCACATGTTCAATTCGTGGTTACCAAGTCTGGGTGTGAGCATTGCCCGTGATCCCTTGAGGTCCTTAGGGAACTTTGACACACCCGGATTATGAAAGGCTATGAAATACCATATGGCAATGAGGTTTGGAGGATTTTGGCCTAATTGAAGGATCCCCATAGAATAATTTCTTATTTTCTTTTTGGTTATGTAATTCATAATCCTTGGTCTGTAATAATTTATAAACAACTCAGGGGATGGATATTAAAAAAGGGAGGGGGTACCTATGCATGCTTTAGCTATTAAAGGGGTAGAACCCATGTTTTTAGGCTTTCATTCCCTATCTATGCAATAGATATCATGTTTAGGCCCATATGTTCAAATTCATGCATTAGAAACCATGATGTTAGCTTCTATTTCCTATATGTGCCATAGATATCATGTTTAGGCCCATATGTTCAAATTCATGCGTTAGAAATCATGTTTCTTTGGTCTCATACCTACTGTTTCAGCGTGTTCCCTCTTACTTAGAAAAATCCTTCTAATAAATGATATTCTCTACTATCATATTATCAGCTGCCATGTACACCTAGAGATCTTGTTTTAGGCTAAACAATTAATGAACGAGCTATTTGGCATTTCCTGAGAACGTGTTTAAACATTGCAATGTTGACACTTAGAAATCCTGTTTTAGGATAAGATAACAATAATAAACAAAGTCGTCTTCATATCTCTCTGAAAGCATGTTTAAATGATGTACACTCACGCATTTAGAGACCATGCATAGGTCCACATCAATCTGCATATGCATTTCTACCTGTCCATTAGATATCATGTTATAAGGTCATATTTGCTCGACTACGCCTAGTTTAATCACTGATGCATATAAAAATTATAAACAATCTCACTCAGTTCTCTCTAAAACAACTGGTAATACATATGTGTTCTGAAACAACCTAGAACAACATGTTTAGGTAAACAAAATTTACAACAGTTCCTTTAATGATTCTGATAACTAATATACACTGTCCCACGCCTAGGCAAGCCTTAGGTGACAAAATTCAAAAAAACTGGAAATCTGCCTCTTTTGTGTGTGCTTCCTAATGCAAACAAGTTCTTTTAATCAGTAGGCAAACTGATTAGGGATTTCCAGTAATAACAAAACTGCCTGTTCATCCCCTGAATTCACTTAGACACCATGTCTTAGGATCAAAATTAATAGTGCCCTTATATGTGTTTGAGTCGTGCTAATTATGTGCATAATCTGTGGAGGTTGTTTACCTTTCAATTATCATGCCTACTTGCTACTTTACTAGTCTGATAATCCCTTCATTTTGGTCTCAGCATGTTGACTGCCCTTTTGCATGTTTCCCTGTGACCCTGCCTTACCTATGTTTCTCAGCACACTACAAGCATGCACTATATGTCACTTAGTTACTATGTGATCCCGAACACATGCTATACTCATGAATCCTTTCTCTGAACCTAGATGTAACTTTGTTTGTTATATGCTATCCCTCTTTAGCACCCCCCTCAATATGATTCTGTTAAGGTCCTGGCATGAACATCCTTGTGACAAAACTATCTCTTTGGTTACTTAGGTTCTGTACAAGTCTGTAATACCTTAGAACTTCTGTGATAGAAACTTGTGTGCAAATCTGTCTGTACCTATTCCTGTGTGTGTCCTATTTGTCCCCAACCCTTCTTCACTGTTTGTGACTGTAAATTGGTTTTGTTCCTCTGTTTCTTGTTCTATGTTTGGTTCTGAGTTGTTAGTCTGATTGTCCTGTTCCCTTTCCCTTCAAACCATTTTGAAATCTTCTGTTGTTTTCCCTTCAAAAACATATTTCAAACAAACGCGTTACAGAAACTGTTTTTTAACTCAACTCTTTTCAACACTATGTCAAGCACTCTCATCATACTCTTAGAATCTAGGTTCTGCCCCTCTAATGTGTGACTACTTTGGGATCCCTATGAGATCCCTCTGAACTCTTATGCATTAGAGCTAGCCCTTCCACACTCCACTTACTCAATATGGTTATGAGAATCTGGGTGTGAGCACTGCCCGAGATCCCTTAAGGTCCTTAGGGAACTCTGACACACCTGGATTATATGAAAGGCTGTGAACACTAGTGGCATTGAGAAATTTTGGAGATTTCGGGCCTATCAGTAGGCTCCCTATAGTGTAACTTCTTATTTTCTTTATTTTAGTTATGTAATTTATGCAAATGGATTGTAATAATTATTGTAAACAACTCTTAGGGATGGATAGTGAAAAGGGAAAGGGGTAACTATGCATGCTATAGATATAAAGGGGTATAAACCATTAGGTTTATATTCCTTGTTTGCGCAATAGAGATCATGTTTAGGACCAATGTATTCAGATCATGCATTAGAAACCATGTTCTTAGGTTTCATATATTCTGTTTCAGCATCCCATTTTTGACGTTATTTTTATCACCTAGAAATTCTGCTTCTAGGCTAAACTATAGCATTGACAAGAGTTGTTACTCATGTGCATTCATAATTCATGCTTTGTGCAATCATGCCTCTATAAATTCTATCCTTTGCATTAGATACAATGTCCTTAGGCACTACTTCAGCATCACATTGACATTGTTGCATGCTTACATCTATCATTTAGAAATCCTGTTCTTAGGGTAATTAACGTAAACTATACAAATCCTGCTTAACAACTCAGTAATTCTATATGCATTTAGAGAGCATGCTTGAGGATTCATATCTTAATCATTCTGCATCTCTGTGTGTTAGATACCATGTTTAGGGTTGCATTCATACTCTCTTAAACACACCTAGTTAACTACTGATGCATGAAAAAGAACAAAAATAACTTCACTCAATTCTCGCAATCAACTGGTAATAATTCTGAGTCGTGAACACCTAGAACAACATATTTAGGTAATATAACTTCAAACGGTTTTTCTCTGAATAATTTTTGCAACTGGTATACTATTTCACACCTAGGAAAGCCTTAGGTTATTAATTAGTTTAAAATTGGAAATCTTCCTTCCTATATATGTTGCTTGATCCTCAACAGGCCTTAAAACCAGTAGGCAAAACTGATTATGACCCCTTTCTGAGTTATAAAAACAAGTCTGCATATCTGTTTATATTCTGGACTCACCTAGACACCATGTTTAAGATTCTGAATGAAAGTACTGCCCTTAACTGTGTTTGAGCCGTGCTTCCTAATTGCATTACTCGTGGAGGTATACTTGAGCCTTTTATCTGCCTTTCTGTGCTCCCACTAATTGTAGTCCTATATGTTTTTGTCTGTCGCCCTAGCATTTTCCCTTTAAAACTGAGGGTCTGCCTAGAAATTCTCTTATAGGTAGAGGTTCTAAAACTCCTCCAGGACTATTAGGAAGGGATGGGAAACAGCATGCAATAGAGGTCGCTGACTAACACTCGCTTTAATCACCTTTACGGGGTGGGAAGGGTAGATATGGACATGATGACTGGTGCACTAATACCACGTGTAGCCCCTCTTTGAGGACTGATATACCGGGTATTGTACTAATGTTATCCATATGGAAAACAACCTAGGACATCCCCATATCCCTTGTATCCATGTTTATATTATAACTCTTTCAAATACCTTACATAGTTATTGAATATTTTTCAAAACTTTAGCAACACATGTGTGCTTAGACTCCGAATCTTTCAAAACCCTTCAACTTGTTTTAAACATTAATTGCCTATTTGCTTCGTGTTTAAATTCACAAAGTTGTTTGGCCGGGAACCACAGTTGTGGATTCTGAGGGGTGCCTAACACCTTCCCCTTAGAATAATTTCAAGCCCTTACCCTGTCTCTGGTTATCTAATCTGGTTTGTAAATAACCCAAATAGGTGACCTAACTCACCTTAAATCATTAGGTGACGACTCTTCGAATCCTTGCACACCCCTTTCCCAAAAGGAAACGAGTTGTCCCAATAATGTCAAAATCCCTGACCAACCCGAAAGGAGTTGGAAAAAAGGCGGCGCGACAGCATGGCGACTCTGCTAGGGATTTTAGGCTTTTACCATTTCAAACTTCTTTGAGAATTTGTACCTCTCCTCTTTCCCCTTATGTGCAATTAACTGTTTATTTCCTTCAAATCTTTAATTTTCCTCAAAAGCGAAACTGACATGTTTTCTTTTTAATCGTTTTTGTAAATTATACCGATTGTATTTACTTCTTTCACTACGTACAAATACATGACTACATGACTTTACTGCTTATTTATTGCATAATCATGCTCAACATCATACTCCACTCGTGCCAAAACAAATCCTATAGCAACGCTTGATGAGTGGTTCTGCCCTTCCTATTTTATCACCCCTAAATTCAAAAAGGCTTATTTGCGGTAAAACTAGTCGATCAACGGTGCAGTCGACGGTTCAGTGCCTTTCCTCCTTGAGTTGTCCGCTCAAGGGTACCAGTCTAATACCTCATAGAAACCTTACTCCGTTATACTGCTACATGCATCATGGTCAAACTTAGCTAGGCTAACGTGTTGTCCGCACAATAGCCTTTAAGACAACCTTGTCCAAAGTCCACCGGGTTTTCACAAATCCCAATGGACATCGTCACGTTCTATGCATTTATTTGGAGAGGTAAATTCTTGTATGCTAATCATAAATGTTAAATAGTCGAGTCTGGTGGGAGTAAGGGCCTAATCATGTTTACCTTGCAGAAATTTGAGGCACGAGGTCCCCTTATTCGTCATGGTTACTAACATCCACCCAAAGCTTCTGAACTGGTGGGAGGACCTATATTCCAGTGATAAGACACTTGTCAAGAAATACTTGGGTAACCTATCGTATCTCCTAGACATTCAACCCAACAACATGTTAATCGAGGTTTCCACCTTATTCTAGGATAGCGAAAGGGACGTCTTTCGTTTTGGTGACGTTGAAATGACATCATTGCTGGAGGAAATAAGAGGACTGGCAGGATTGGTCTGGGAGACTCCTGGGTTGTTAATGCCTGAAAACCGCACAGGCAAGGGTTTCTTGAAAATGATGGATCTAAAGAAGAACGAAAAGTTAGAGTGTCTGAAGAAGTCTTACATCCCTTTCGAGTATTTGTATGAAAGGCACGGTCACGGCAAATCATACCGCACCTATCATGACAAATTTGCCATTACATCTTTGGGGCACATTCACCGTAGGGTGTTCGTCTTCATTGTTTACTTCCTGGGATTGATTGGGTTTCCAACAAAGAAAGAAAGGATCCACACTAGGCTAGCCATGGTAACCAAGACATTAATGGAGGGAATTGGCGGGCAGACTTTCAGCATTGTTCCTATGATCATCTCAGACATCTATCGAGCCTTAGAACAATGTCAAAGATGATCTAAGCACTTCGAAGGCTGCAACCTATTACTCCAACTCTGGTTCCTAGAACATCTCCAAAAGGGCCAGTACCGACAAGAATTTCCGCGAAGGGCATGGAATGACCACATCGCTTTCCATCACCCAAAGCGAATGACCTATATTCCGGACAGGTTTGCTCAGCCCGAGACTTTCAAAGAATGGGTAGAGTTCTTCGATAATCTGACTGAAGAGCAAGTATAGTGGACGTCCGAGTGGTTTCCAACAGGCGAATTCATTGTCCGGTCCAGGGATGCACCGTTCTTGGTACTAATTGGTTTGAGAGGAACATATCCTTACGTCCCTCTCCGGGTTATGAGGCAAGGAGGCAGAAAGCAAATTATACCAAGGGTCGACAAGATGAGCCATTTCCGAACCGACTTTCAGGATGATGATACTCCTCACAAGTGCCAAGCCCAACACATGTGGCACTGTAAGATCATAATGGAAAAGAGCATGATCGAACCAGACGGATACCACGCAGGATGTACACTTTTCTACTCAGGGTGGTAAGAAGACAACTAGGATGGTCTAGGAAGGCCAGGGTTCATCCGAGGCCACATGATCAATGATGAAAAGGTCGAGGCTCAGGTCAAGTACAATCAACTGCGCAAGAGGATCCGTGAATGCGAGAACAAGTACCGTGAGATACACGAGACCAACAAGAAGTGGATTAAAGAATGGAAAGACATGGTCGTCCGTTCCAATAGAAAGTTGGGGTATCTGGAGCAAGGCATAGTCGAGATGGAGGGTAAGATCATCAAGAGGGTTGAAGACTGTCAAAATGCTGAGGGAAACGAAGGTGGGCATCTGGCCAAAGCATATCTACTGCTAGGACTTCGCGAGCTGGGGAACCTGTTCGATGGAATCAAGGATGCCGAATCTAGGGAAGGTCTTTCTGGGACCAAGTATGATAGGATTTCGTTTCGCTTTATCAATGTAATAAGGCCCATGGCCATTAGTGATTTTATTTCCTGCTTATTTAGTATCATTTTGGATTCGTCTATTTATGCATTAATGAAATGAGGCATTTTAACATTTCAGTTCTCCAAATCTATTTGTTGCGAGGCCTACCTCGGGCACAATGAGGTTCCCAAATTAGGACACGCTTTATATCCTCGCACTATGTGTTTAAATATCGCAATACGTTTTCATAATCCTCACAGACTTTGCTACTTTTTTTGTTTTTGTTTTGTTTCCTTTTTATTATTCCCCTCCCCAAAGGTTGGTTCGTGCACTCTGGCATCATCATCATACCACACAAGATCCAGGGGCCCTCCACCCTCTCCTCCTCCTAGTCCACCCAAAGGCAAAAGTGAAGGCAGAGGAAAAATGGAAGATTCAGGCATTATCAGGAAAGAAAATACAGTTGAATGGGTAGAGGCCACTGACGGCCAGGGTAACCATGTTTCGAACGAGGCTATGTCACAGCTAGAGAAAAGGTTGGTGAATCTCCAAGGGGAGCTTGAGCAAGTCCGGAATTTGGGGTGTGCCAGATGTCAACCATCCTAACACCCAAAATCCCATACCTCCTCAAAACATGCCAAACAAGCAAAATCATCCCACAGCTCCTCACCACACCACTCCACCAAAGAATCAAACCCTTCCAAGGCAATGCAATGCCTGCCATACACCAACAAATACTCCACTACTCATCCCAGAACCACAAAACTCCACAAATGACCACCTCTACACCCATGCACCAGGCCATCACAACAACCCCATCTACGTGGAGACTATGCCGCACTCCACCCAACCCATCTCATACACGTCTGAGTTTAGTGAAAAGGATTTGCTTATTAAGAATTTAGCTGAAGAACTTAAGAAGATGACCTGTCAGGTTCAAGGCGTTGAGGGACGCAAAGGAGTCGAGGGGCTGAACTACGAAGACCTCTGCATACAGCCCGGTGTCGAGCTGCCCGAGGGGTACAAACCTCCTAAGTTCGAAATGTTCGATGGTACCGGTGATCCGAGGGTCTATCTGAGGACCTACTGCGATAAGCTGGTTGGAGTAGGGAAAGATGAAAATATTCGCATGAAGTGGTTCATGAGGAGCTTGACAGGAGATGCTCTGTCTTGGTACATCAGCCAAGACCCCAGGAAATGGTCGAATTGGGTAAGCATGGCGTCCGACTTCATGGATAGGTTCAGGTTTAATACAAAGAATGCACTAGACGTGTTCTACATTCAGAATTTGAAGAAGAAGCCTATGGAAACATTCTGCGAGTATGCTACTCGCTGGAGATCTGAAGTTGCTAAGGTCGGGCCCGCCTTATACGAAAAACAAATGAATAAGTTCTTTGTCCGAGCTCAAGATCCATAATAATATGAACGGTTGATGGTGATTGAGAACCATAAGTTCTCTGATATTATCAAGTTGGGTGAGAGAATCGAAGAAGGAATCAAAAGCGGTATGGTCACCAACTTTGAAGCCTTACAAGCTACAAATAAGGCCCTACAGTCTTGCAGTGTGTCCAAGAAAAGGGATGTGGGAGCCGTGATGGTTGCACAGAGAACCAAATCTCCACTAAAATATCAAACCTACCAAACACCTCCATTTCCACAAACTTACCAAGCACCCTCGCCCTCATACCAAGCACCACTACCAACATATCAGTCACCCCCACCACCTACCTATCAAACTACCTCTTCCAGATATTCCCAGCCCGCTCCTGTTTACCATACCTATAACTCTCAACCATCCCACTATCAGTCACCTCCTGCATGCCAAAACATCCCTAGACCTCGACCCAACTTTGATCGCAGACCTCCTAAACAATATACTGCCATTGCCGAACTTATCGACCAGCTGTAGGAAAAACTGAAGGATGCTGGTTATGTCACCCCCATCCTTGCCATAACCCCTGTGAATCCTTCCCAGTGGGTTAATCCAAATAAGTCCTGTGCATATCACTCCGGCATGAAGGGAAACACGATTGATGAATGATGCTCCTTGAAGGATAAGATATAGTCCTTAATCGACAATAAGATCATTGTAGCAAACGAATCCACTCCCAATGTCCGCAACAATCAACTCCCAGACAATTAGGGTGGAGGCATCATTATGATCGAGGTAGAAGAAGATTGGAACCCAAAGGGGAGATTGGGTTAATCATAGAGGGTGATGACCCAAAGAAGCCAGCGGTTACTCTCAATCAAATCATAGTCCAGATTCAGCCATATGGAGATGCTGAGGTAGATGTGTCAGTACCTTTTGAGTTTGAAGCAGCACCACCCGCAAAGGCACCTGCACCGATTAAGGTCGAAGTTATGCCACCGGCAAAAGCGCCCGCACAATTTGAGGTTGCAGTTATGCCACCTGCTAAGGCACATGTTCCGTTTGAAGTGAAGATAGCTACACCAATCACAGTGGCGGTGTCAACCACGCCACCCTTCCGCAACAATGCCATACCATGGGATTATGTAGTCGAGGCAAGAAGAAAGGGAAAAGTCAAGGTCGAAGAAGCTACTGCTGCACAGCGAATGGCAAGAACCGGCAGGGTCTATACACCAGAACATTTGGTTGAGTCAAGTAAACAGGATTTCAACAGGCCACCCATTATTGAGACAGGCCCAGATGACCTTTTGAGAAAGGTGCAGGCCAAAGAGTATTCTGTTATTGACCAGTTGAACAAAACCTTGGCTCAGATAACTATTCTTTCATTTCTGCAAAATTCGGAGGCACACAGAAATGCTTTGATGAAAGTGCTAAACGAAGCGTATGTGCCAAACAATATCACCAGCGGGGAAATAGCCAATATGGTAGGCCAAGTGCTGGAGAGCCATAAGATCACCTTTCACGAGGACGAGTTGCCTCCTGAAGGGATGGGTCATAACAAGGCACTGCACATCACCGTGCAGTGTGAGGATTACTTCATCACCAGGATTCTGATCGACGGGGGATCCGGTCTCAATGTCTATCTATTGACAACACTCAAGAAATTGGGCAAAGAACTATACGAGATAAGAGAAGGGTTAATGAATGTCAAAGCTTTCGACGGTTCGCAGAGGTCCACCATCGGCAAAATCAGCCTCTGCTTGCAAATGGGGCCTACATGGTTCGAAGTGGATTTCCAGGTGATAGACATATCAGCATCCTACAACCTACTATTAGGACAGCCATGGATACACGCCGCCGAGGCCGTGGAATCAACGCTGCATCAGGCAGTGAAATTTGAATGGAACCATCAAGAGGTAATCATCCATGGAGAAGAGAGCAATCATATTTACAGTCGCTAGACCATTTTGGTGGTCGAGGGTAGAAGGAAGCTGGGTGGAGAAACTTATCACCATATTGAATGGGTCAACGCCATAAACAAAGACAAATGGTGGGATAGCAAAATTGAGAGTATACTAAACTGGAGTGGGTACGAGCCTGGCAAAGGACTCGGCAAGAACCTCCAAGTAATCTCCAAACCTATAAAACTCAAAAGCCATGGCACCACTTTTGGTCTGGGATACAAATATACTTGGCAAGAATACAATGACAGGTCGCCACTATGGCATGGTCCCTATTACCCATTGGAGCAGCCAATACCACATTTGGAGCATACCTTTCAGCAGGCCGATGTTATATGGAGGTCAGAGGAAGAAGAAGCACTGGCAACATTGAAGAATCTATTCCTGGAGGAAAATGATATGGACCGTTACGTCATTTTTTAGGAGAAGGGGGAGGAAAGCCCTTCCCTCCAGGTCGTGAGAAGAGGAGCGTCTCTTAGGAATTGGACTATCAGAACAGTCAGAGCCCGACGAGCCTCTGGGTAGCAAGGCTAAACAAGCATTGTTTATTTTCTTGTACCAAACAATTTCCTTTTCACATTTTTCTATTCCTGCAATAAGAGCTTCAATGTTCAAAACATTAATTCAATTTATCAAAAGCACTTTTATGTTTTGATGAACCAATATTTATCATTATCATTTTTCTCTGATTACTTTATCTATACAACATTACTATTACTTTTCTTGATGAACCGATGACTGTGACATGCAACGAGACAACGCAACAAATGGGCCTTGATTCAGAAGAGGAAGATGATATACCTGATGAAATTATCAAAGAAGTCGAGGATTTTGAGGACAGACCTAAGTCCAACCTGGACGAGACTAAGGTTGTCAACCTGGGGGATTCAGAAAATGTCAAGGAAACTCGCATCAGCGTCCATTTATCACTGTCAGAGAAAGAGGAATACACACAGTTCTTGAAAGAGTATGAGGACATATTTGCATGGTCGTACGACGACATGACTGGTCTGAGTACATCCATTGTGGCTCACAAGCTGCCGACCAATCCAATGTGTCCACCGGTAAAACAAAAGCTCAGAAAGCTCAAGCCTGACATGAGTTTGAAAATCAAGGAAGAAGTCACCAAGCAAATCAACGCCAAGGTTCTCAGGGTAGTGGAGTATCCGACATGGTTAGCTAACATCGTGCCAGTTCCAAAGAAGGATGGGAAGGTTAGAGTCTGTGTCGACTACCGAGATCTCAACCGGGCCAGCCCGAAAGACGATTTCCCTTTACCAAACATACACATCCTGATTGACAATTGTCCCAAGCATGAACTACATTCATTCGTGGATTGCTTCGCTGGATACCATCATATCTGGATGGATAAGGAAGATGCTGAGAAAATGGCTTTCATTAAGCTGTGGGGAGAATACTGCTATAAGATGATGTTTTTCGGCTTGAAGAATGCTGGGGCCACCTATATGAGAGCTATGACCACTATCTTCCATGATATCATACACAAGGAGATAGAGGTATATGTGGACGATGTTATTATCAAGTGCAAGAAAGCTATCGACCACATAGAGGATCTGAGGAAGATCTTCAATAGGCTACGAAAATACAATCTAAAACTAAACCCCGCAAAGTGTGCATTCGGGGTTCCTGCTGGGAAATTGCTCGCGTTCATTGTCAGTCGTCGAGGGATAGAATTGGATCCGTCAAAGGTCAAAGCCATCCAAGAATTACCACTGCCAAGGAACAAGAAAGATGTGATGAGTTTCTTGGGACGCCTTAACTACATCATCCGATTCATAGCCAAGTCCACAGTCATATGTGAGTCGATCTTCAAGATGCTGAAAAAGGATTCTACAACAAAATGGACCGATGATTGACAAAGGGCCTTCGACAGTATTAAGGAGTACCTGTCAACACCGCCAGTCTTGGTACCACCTGAGCCAGGTAGACCTTTGCTACTCTACCTTGCAGTATTAGATGGATCTTTCGGTTGTGTTCTGGGGCAGCACGACGAGACAGGAAGAAATGAGAAGGCCATATATTATCTTAGTAAGAAGTTCACTCCATACGAGGATCGGTATTCTCTATTGGAACGTACCTGTTGTGCTCTAACTTGGGTAGCCCAGAAGCTGAGGAACTACTTCTGTGCATACACGACATATCTCATATCAAGGATGTATCCCTTGAAATATATGTTTCAGAAGCCCATTCCCACTGGCAAGATGGCCAAGTGGCAAATCATGTTGAGTGAGTTCGACATTGTCTATGTGACTCATAAAGCAGTCAAGGGACAAGCATTGGCAGACCATCTGGCATAGAATCCCGTGGACGGAGAATACAAACCCCTGAAAATGTATTTTCCCGATGAAGAGGTTTCATTCATAGGACAAGACATCGCAGAACCCTATGACGGTTGGAAAATGTTCTTCGATGGAGTGGAAAATTTCAAAGGAGTCGGCACTGGAGCTGTCCTGATATCGTAAATTGGTCAACATTATCCGGTATCTGCTAAACTCAGATTCCCTTGCACCAACAAAATGGCGGAGTATGAAACCTGCATCTTAGGGTTCAACATGGCCATTGACATGAATGTTCAGGAGCTGCTAGTAAATGGTGACTCAGATACATCAGGTACAAGGAGAATGAGCTACTAAGAATTGCAAGATACTTCCGTATCTGCACCACGTGCAGGAACTGAGGAAAAGGTTCACGAAGATAGAATTTCGGCATGTCCCCAGAATCCAGAACAAGTTCGCCGACGCATTGGCCACTCTATCATCCATGATACACCACCCAGATAAGAATTTCATTGATCCCATCCCGGTGAAAATATATAGCTAGCCAGCTTATTGTGCCCATACTGGAGAGAAAGCAGACGGAAAGTCGTGGTTTCATGATATCAAAGAGTATTTGTCAAAGGGAGAGTACCCAGAGCTTGCAAATCATACTCAGGAACGCACGCTTCGGAGATTATCCAACAACTTCTTTCACAGCGGAGGAATCCTATACAGGAGGACTCCCGATTTAGGATTATTGAGATGTGTTGATGCAAAGGAAACCTCTAAATTGCTTGAGGAGATTCATGCTGGGACCTGTGGCCCGCATATAAATGGCTTTGTTTTGGCCAAGAAGATACTCAGAGCCGGTTATTTCTGGATGACCATGGAAACAGACTGCATCCAGTATGTCCGAGAAATGCTACCGATGTCAGGTACACGCAGATATGATAAAGATACCTCCTAACGAGCTCAATGCAACAAGCTCACCTTGGCCGTTCGTCGCCTGGGGCATGGACGTTATTGGACCGACCGAGCCTACCGCCTCTAACGGACACAGGTTCATCCTAGTAGCAATTGATTACTTCACTAAATGGGTCGAAGTAGCATCATACAAAGCAGTGACTAAGAAAGTTGTGGCAGACTTTGTCCGCGACCGTATTGTTTGTCGGTTCGAAGTTCCAGAATCAATCATCACCGACAACGGTTCCAATCTCAACAGTGACCTGATGAAAGCCATGTGCGAGACCTTCAAAATCCAGCACAAGAATTCCACAGCTTATAGACCTCAGATGAATGGTGTTGTAGAAGCCGCCAATAAGAACATCAAGAAGATATTGAGGAAAATGGTAGAAAAGCACAAGCAGTGGCATGAGAAGTTATCATTTTCCTTACTGGGATGTCGCACCACAGTCCGCACATCAACCGGGGCGACCCCTTACATGTTGGTTTATGGTACCGAAGCTGTCATTACTCCGAAGTTGAGATTCCATCCTTAAGGATCATACAAGAAGCTGAGCTCAGCGATGCAGAATGGGTAAAGAGGCGTTACGAGAAACTGACCCTCATAGACGGAAAAAGGATGAATGCAGTATGTCATGGGCAACTTTATCAGAATAGAATGACCCGAGATTTCAACAAAAAGGTCAAGCCAAGACAGTTCACACCGGGGCAGCCGGTGTTAAAGAAGATCTTTCCACATCAAGAAGAAGCTAAAGGGAAATTCTCTCCCAACTGGCAAGGTCTGTATATGGTTCACCGCGTATTGACAGGAGAAGCTCTTATACTTGCATAAATGGACGGAGAAGTCTGGCCAAAGCCAATCAATTTAGATGAAATCAAACGCTACTATGTGTAACCCTTTATGCTTTTATCAATGATGTAAATTAAACTACGCCTAACCTGATTCCCGTTTAAGAGGGGATACGTAGGCAGCCCTATGGGTTCGGTCACAATTCAATAAATTTTCATTTTCCCCCCGCAACTAGAAACTGGGGCAGAATTTTGAGGAGGACCCTCAAAATTCCGAAGCAGGATCAGCCGATCGCCGCATGTGCAACAGTCAGAAGCGTCAACCCATCAAACTGGGGAAGAATTTTGAGGAGGACCCTCAAAGTTCCGTAGCATGAGAGGTTGCAATGTCTTGAACTGTGTCACGGTTGTCGGTTCATATAAACTATTTTAAAATACATGTGTATACTATATCTTTCAAATCATGCATACTTACTCTTGAAAACAACTTTGTTTAGCAAACGCTACCCCGATGATACGAACAGTATCATTAGATCAAGCCGAACGAATCAATCAAAGCCAGGGGGGATACGGACCAACCTTCCCCATTTACAAAACTCACAAATTTTGTTTGGATGCAGGCACGAAGATTGCAAAAGCTCAAATTTTATTGTCAGTTCAAAGGACGAATATTGTTCAAAATACGATTCTCAAATCCATCGCACTTGCTGACATGTATTATCAGCACAAACAAACAATGCTCTGTATTCACGATGATCACAACAATTACAATACTGCAACCCGCTATCAGCTAAGAATCTCTACTGCCATTTACTTAATCTTGCATAAGGATACCTTTCTGCCTTCCGAGACTAAGCTCTGTCTCCATCTGCATGAGGTTAAGTTGTACCTCCATCTGCATAAGGCTACCTTTCTGCCTTCCATCTGCATAAGGCTACCTTTCTGCCTTTTGTTACTAAGCTCTGTCTCCATCTGCATGAGTTTAAGCTCTACCTCCATCTGCATAAGGCTACCTTTCTGCCTTCCATCTGCATAAGGCTACCTTTCTACCTTCCGAGACTAAGCTCTATCTCCATCTGCATGAGGTTACGCTCTACCTCCATCTGCATAAGGCTACCTTTCTGCCTTCCATCTGCATAAGGCTACCTTTCTACCTTCCGAGACTAAGCTCTATCTCCATCTGCATGAGGTTACGCTCTACCTCCATCTGCATAAGGCTACCTTTCTGCCTTCCACTTGCATAAGGATACCTTTCTGCCTTCCAAGACTAAGCTCTGTCTCCATCTGCATGAGGTTAAGCTCTACCTCCATCTGCATAAGGCTACCTTTCTGCCTTCCGAGACTAAGCTTTGTCTCCATCTGCATGAGGTTAAGCTCTACCTCCTGTTGATACCCAATTTTTCGTCAAACTATTTTTAAAATTTGCATATATACCTTCAAAATCACTTTTTATAATAACTGGTATTTTTCCATGATTTTCCATATTTTTATTAATTTTCTTTCCCAATTTATTCAATACTTTATGTTCAATAATTATTCATAAATTATGTTATAAATAATTTTAAAATATTTCCTAGCTCAAAAACATCATTTTTAATCCTATTAGGATTTAATTATTTCATAAATTAGCCAATTTGGCATTATTTAATTATACTTACAGTAATTTTATAATTATAGCCTAATTGTACATTTATACCATTTTAAATCACTAATTATCCATTTTATATTTTAATATTAGCTAATTACCTTAATTTCATTTATTTAGCCTCAATTTCATTTTTTATATGATTATTAGCTATTTTTTTATTAATTATTTATCTATTTTTAGTGGGTATTTAACAAGTAGCCATTTTAATTTCAGCCTAATTCAATTTAACCCCCAACCCAATTAAAACCAGCCCAATACCCAAGCCCAACCTATAAGCCTACCCGACCATATTCCCTTTTAATCTAGACCATTGATCATTTCTGATCAACGGACCAGATTAATCCCTACCTTAATTAGACTTAGCGACTACCCCCATCTTCCCCTCATTTCACTCCTCTCACACTATCTCTCTATCTCTCTGGTTCTCTCTAGAGACTTCTGGTCTCTTCACCTCCAATGAGGTCTGTTCATCTCCTTCGGCCATCTCCTCGCCGGAAACATTGAAGGTCTCACCTCCTACCATCCTTATGTCTCCATCCCTTACACTTGTGTCACTGTTCAAGGCTCTCAAGTGAACCAGAGGTGGTTCAACTTATCTCTCCGGTCTCATGCCATTTTCTCCGGCCATCTACAGTTGGTCGAGTAATATCAACCCCTTTTCGGCCAAATACCGGTAATATCTCTGAGTTTCTTCTTCTTTGGGTTCTTCTAGAAACCCTAACTTCGAACCTTCTGACATGTCTAGTTCTGTGACGGATCTATGTGTATTTCGAGGTTTTTTATATGTTTTCTTCAAGAATCCTTGTTTTCAAACAATTTCTTCACTACTTAAAACTAGGGTTTTCTTAAAAACGATTCTTCTTCTGATTTTTAAGTACTTTCTACTATGTTTGAACGATTCTCTTATGTTTTTCTTGCTACTTGACTTATTATGCTAGAAGCCCTAATTTTTAGGCTGTCTTTGACAATAGGTTCGATTAATCCGTATTTGTATATGTTCCTCATGAATATCTGGTGTTTTCATGTGTTCTCTATGTATTCTTGTGCTCCTTGCTCTAATTTGTTGTTAGGGTTCTGATTCTCTACTGTTCCTCTAACTATTTTCTTAGGGTTTCCTTAATTTTGTTTAATATGTGCTATTTATCGTCTAATAAGTCTGATTAGTTGTTTATTGACTGTTTACATTAGAAATTTTTACTGATTTTATGTATCTCTCTCCGAACTGTGATATTTTCCTGGAATATGTGACTTTGTGTATTCTCCTTGTAATTATGTACTGATTCTTCGAATCGTTTCCTTATTTGTGAGATGCTTTCCTTAATTAGAACTGATTCCCTGTGATTTTAGTCCCATCCGTGATTCTTGTGACTGATTTCTCAAAATTTAATTGTATCTTACCTTATTTGTGTGCTTCAATATACTGTCAAATAATCAATACATATTTTCCTTATGTGAAAATTATGTATTTGGCCTTTATCACATGTTATGTGCTTTACTACTCTTATTATAGTAACAGCTATTTCATGATTAATTTTTTCCTTATGTGACATCAAGTATGACCGTTTGAACTAGGACTCACTAATTAAAGGGAGTCCAGGTCTGTGATTGATTCTAATTGAATATGATTTCCGTTGATTGATTAATCATTACTTGTTACCTTATTTTCTACTCGTTTTGAAAAGCTATAAATACTTCACTCTTTCTTTAGACAACAGACAATTCAAGCTCTCCCCCTCACACACAAGCATACTCTGTTCTGAACTTTTCTTTCTCTCTTGTTATTTACTTGCTACTCAGTCGGCTAAAAGCCAAGACTGAGTAACACTACTACTCTACTTGCTCTGTTGTATCACTGCTCTGTTTGCATTACTGCTCTATTGGTCTCCATTGTTCCATACATTGTTTCTCTCCTTCTCTACACCCTACTGCTTCCTTACTCTGCACTTACTTCATCATCTAACTGGTATGTTCTCAGTTTAATGTTAAGGTTTCCAAACAACATGCTTCAGTCTGTGTTACAGTTCCTTTTGTTCCTATTATATGTCTACTTATGGTTTTGTTGCTTACCCTGCAATTAGCATGCCTATTTATTAAACTATCTATATGTTTACTCTCTAGTTCAGCATGTCAATTACTTTTCTATATGTTCCATTAAAACTTTTGCCCTATCCCCTGACCCCAGTACATGATTAGCATGTAGTTCTGAACATAGTATGTACTCTAGCACCCCTCAACTTGATGCTATTTCAATCCTGACATGAATCTTTGTGAATGACTATGCTATGACAGCTTAAGTCTCGTAATACTCTTTTTCTGAGGTCTACTTGTGTATAAGCATGTTCCCATGTGCTTCATATTTGTCCCCAATCCCTCATCTCCCTGCTTGTGGTTGCTGAACTTGTCGTAGTTCCTGTTTATTTTTCTGTGTGTGCTGTTTGAATATGTTGGTTGTGCTATTGCCTTACCCTTTTCAAGCTATTTTCACTAAAACCTCTCTTTTTCTCAAACAATTGTTTTAAAACTGTTCTTACTCAAGCTCCCCAACACTATGAGCACTTTCACTATATTTTTAGACATTAGGTTCTGCCCCTCTTGTGTGAGCATTGCTTTGGGACCCTTGAGCTCCCTCTGAACTTTGACACACAAGATCTGGCCTTTCCACACTGCACTCACTCCATCTTGGCTATGAGAATTGGATGTGAGCACTGCCCGGGATCCCTTGAGATCCTTAGGGAACTTTGACACACCTGGATCATGTAAAAGGTTGTGAACCAATGGCATTGAGAATCTGGAAACTTGGACCTACTATGGAAGGCTACCTATAGTTAACTTCTTCTTTTCCTATTTTAATTATGTTCATATTCCAAGGCTTGTAATAATTTGTAAAAAATAATTCTTGGGTTGGATAGTGAAAATGGGTGGGGTATGCATGCTATAGTATAAGTATGCATGTTTCTCTAGGTTTATTTTCCCTATGTGCACACTAGTAACCATGTCTAGGGATCAAGCATGCCATGCATTTTGTTACTTACGTTGATACATCTACTTTTCTTTCATCATATCATCCTCACTTAAAAAATTATGTTCATAGGATCAGTAATAACAATGAAAAACTGCTATCATGTGATTCTGAAAACGTAATTTAAATCATGCCTTAAAACGAGTGTGTTAACAATCTGCAATCATGCTTTACCATGCTATATATGTAAAGATCATGTTCTAGGTAAACAACTATTAAAACCTGTCACCTATGCTATTCCTGAAATTATGCATAACGTTATAACCTTGTATTCATTTAGAAAATCATGTGTAAGTTACCATGCTGCATTAGACATCGTGCAATAGGATCATACTTAGTTTAAACACACGTCTGAAACAGTCCCATGTTCTAAATAAAAAGTCAACCAGTCCTTTGTGCACATTTAGAATCACATGCTATTAGGATTGATAATCCGGAATCCTTAACAAATCTGTACAACTGTTGCATGTTATTTTACACCTAGGCAAGCCTTAGGTAATCAATCACAAGAAATAAAATCCAGATCTGTCTTTGTGATCATATTTAACTACCAGCATGCTAAAACCATAGGTAAATTAATTAGGAACCTTTTCTGAGTAATAAAACAGGTCTACAAATCTGTTTATATTCTAAACTCACTCAGACACCATGTCTTAGGATCCTGAACATAAATACTGCCCTTAACTGTGTTTGAGTCGTGCTATCTAATTGCTTTACTTTTGGAGGTAAACTTGAAGCCTTTACTTTCTTTTTCTATGTTCCCCTTTACTGCAGTCCTACATGCTTTTGTCTGTCGCCCTAGAATTTTACCTTTAAAACCTGAGGGTCTGCCTAGTACCTCCCTTTTTAGGATAGTAGTCCTAACCTCCTCCAGGACTAATAGGAAGAGGCGGGTAACATCACGCAATAGAGTTTGTGACCAACACGCGCTTTAGTTACCTTCACGGGGTGGGAAAGGGTAGAATATGGATATGAGACCGATGCGCTAATACCACATGTAGCCCCTCTTTGAGGAGTGTCATACCGGGTATTGCATTGATGTGATCCATATTATCACAAACCTAGGATATCCTTTACTTTACATGTTTAGACTGTAATTCTTTTTCAAAACATAGTTCTTCTCTAATTATTTCAAACACCTTGTATGCTTAAGGACTTAAATCCCCTCTTATTTGAACTTTTATTTGTTTGTTTGCTAAATCGTACAAATTCACAAAAGTTATTTGGCTGGGAACCACACTTGTGGATCCTGAGGGGTGCCTAACACCTTCCACTTAGGATAATTTCAAGCCCTTACCCTATCTCTGGTTAACAACGTAGTTGTAAATGAACCCCTTAGGTGCCCTAACGCACCTTTAAAATCGTTAGGTGGCGACTCTCAAAAAATGCAAACCCCTTCCCTAAAGGAAAGAGTTGTCTCAACCCAAAATGTCTCGAACCCGATCTCCGCGAGGAAAAAGGGGGGCGCGGCAGCAGCGCGACTCTGCTGGGGATTATAGGCTTTTACCATTTCACCGTGTCAATTTGTACCTTTACTATATTTGATATTTGCACCCTTTCTTCTTCCCCTTTTATGCAATTAACTGTTTATCTCTTTCAAGTATTATTCCTTCCCAAACAAAACTGACATGTTTCTTTGTTTCCCTTTGTAATCGCTTTAAATCATAATTGTCTTATTCACCGCTTTCCTAACGTGCAAATACATACAACTTGCTTTTAATGCTTATTATTTCATAATCATGCTCAACATTCATACTCCACTCGTGCCAAACAAATACTATAGCAACGCTTGATGAGTGGTTGCGCCCTTCCTATACTATTACCCCCTAAATTCGGAAAGGCTTATTTGCGGTAAAACTAGTCGATCAGCGGCGTAGTCGACGGTTCCGTGCCTTTCCCCCTTAAGTTGTCCGCTCAAGGGTACCAGTCTAAAACCCCATAGAAACCGTACTCTGTCATATTGTTGCATGCATCATGGTCGAACCTAGCCAAGCTAAAGTGTTGTCTGCACGATAGCTTTTTTAAAAAGCCTTGTCCAAAACCACTGGGTTTCCTAAACCCAAACGGACGTCATCAAGTTCTATTCATTTATTTGGAGAACTAAATGCTTCATGCTAATTGTTGATATTAAATAGTCGAGTCTGGTGGGGGTAAGGGCCTAACTTTGTTTTCCTTGAAGAAATATGAGGCACAAAGTCCCCAGATTCGGCATGGTCACCAACATCCACCCAAGACTGCTGAATTGGTGGGAAGATCTACACTATAGTGACAAATCTCTCGTCAGAATATACTAGGGTAATCTACCATCTCTCCTTGAAATCCAGCCTAACAACATGTGTCAAAAGGTTGAAGGGACCGAAGGTGGACATCCAGCCAGAGCATACCTGTTGCTGGGACTTCGCGAGTTGGGGAAGCTGTTTGAGGGGAGCAAGAATGTTGAGTCTGGAGAAGGTCCTTCTGGGACCAAGTAGATAGGAATGTCTTTCTTTTATTTATCAATGTAATAAGGCCAATGGCCATTAATGACCTTTACTTCCTGTTTATTTAGTGTCGTTTTGGGATTCGCCTATTTCTAATCAATGAAATGAGGCATTTAGCATTTTAAGTTCTCCAAATCAATTTGTCGCTAGGCCTACCTCGGGCACATAAGAGTTCCCCAAATTAGACGCGCTTTACATTCCCGCACTATGTGTTTAAATACTGCAATACTGTTTCATAATCCTCACTAACTTGGTTACCTTTTGTTTTTGTTTTGCTTCTTTTATTTATTCCCCTCCCCAAAGGTTAGTTCGTGCACTTTGGCATCGTCAGCTCATCTCATAAGATCCAGGGGCCCTCCACCCACTCCTCCTCCTAGTCCTCCCAAAGGCAAGAATAATTACTTTACTTGTGGAGGTAAACTTGAAGCCTTTACTTGCTTTTTCTATGGTCCCCTTTACTACAGTCCTACATGCTTTTGTCTGTCGCCCTATAATTTTACCTTTAAAACCTGAGGATCTGCCTAGTACCTCCCTTTTTAGGATAGTAGTCCTAACCTCCTCCAGGACTAATAGGAAGAGGCGGGTAACAGCACACAATAGAGTTCGTGACCAACACGCGCTTTAGTTACCTTCACGGGGTGGGAAAGGGTAGAATATGGATATGATGACTGATGCGCTAATACCACGTGTATCCTCTCTTTGAGGAGTGTCATACCGGGTATTGCATTAATGTGATCCATATTATCACAAACCTAGGATATCATTTACTTTACATGTTTAGACTGTAATTCTTTTTTAAAACTTAGTTCTTCTCTAATTATTTCAAACACCTTGTATGATTAAGGACTTAAATCCCCTCTTATTTGAGCTTTTATTTGTTTGTTTGCTAAATCGTACAAATTCACAAAAGCTATTTGGCCGGGAACCACACTTGTGGATCCTGAGGGGTGCCTAACACCTTCCACTTAGGATAATTTCAAGCCCTTACCCTATCTCTGGTTAACAACGTAGTTGTAAATGAACCACTTAGGTGCCCTAATGCACCTTTAAAATCGTTAGGTGCTGACTCTCAAAAACTGCAAACCCCTTCCCAAAGGAAAGAGTTGTCTCAACCCAAAATGTCTCGAACCCGATCTCCGCGAGGAAAAAGGGGGGAGCGACACCTCCATCTGCATAAGGCTACCTTTCTACCTCCCACTTGCATAAGGCTACCTTTCTTCCTTCCACCTACATGAGGCTAAGCTCTACCTCCAATTTACCTTTTTCATCGAGACTAAGCGTTGTCTCAAGCACTATTTATTTCGCCTTTCTTTCGGGCTAAGCTCTGCCCCTAAATTCGCAAGACTAAGCTATGTCTTGTCCGCTCATATTATTGCACTTCATGGGCTGAAATATCGCCAACCTGTCCAAAGGCGCCATCATTCGGAGGCACCATCTTCATGGCCCGAGAACACCATGTCATGGCCTGAGGATCTCTCTCAATTTTGCATATCATTATTCAACGGCGTCATCGTTCGGAGGCACCATCTTCATGGCCCGAGAACATCATTTCTTGGCCTGCGAATCCTTCATCAAACAATTCATGGCCCAGGACATCATAGTCTGAGGACGTCATCCTTAACCGTCCGAAGACAACATTCATAGTCCGACGGGAACTTGCATCATGTTTAAATTTATGCACAATATATGCTTGTATTATCTTATTTGCACGTAATCCGGCAAGCAACGACTATCCTAGCAGGAGCATCCCCGCTCCAGTTCTCCTTACCATTACCGTAAACTGCTCACTCATCTAGCCCTATATGTTGCGTTTGTTCTTGTAATAACTTTATCGGTATACCTCGTCGAATGACTCCTGAACTACATACGGCCTGATTCCTATAAAACCAGGGATATGTAGGCAACTTAGAAACCAGGGTGCGGCCTAAATCTCTTCAAATCATTTCGCTCAGTCAAAATTGGCCATCATGTCTTTACCTGACAACTCTTTAATCATTCCCGGGTAAAGAAGGGCAGTTGTTGATACCCAATGTTTCCTCAAATTATTTTTTAATTTGCATATATACCTTCAAAATCTGGTTTTCATAACAATTGTTATTTTTCTATAATTTCTAATAATTAATTATAAATTGCATTAAAAATGATTTCAGAAAACTTTCTTGACTTAATATATTATTTTTGGCCCTATTAAGATCAAATTAATTCACAATTAGCCAAATAGCCTAATCATATGTTCTATGCTATTTCTTTTACCCAGTAATTAGTCATTTATATTTCTTAAATACTAATTAATCATTTTAATTTAATGTATTAAGTATCAATTTCATTTTTATAATTATCAGCTAATTTTATAAATTATTTTAATTAGTTTTAAGTGGGTATTTAATAGCTGGCCAGTTTTAGTTAAATTCTAGCCTAATTAAACCCAGACCCCTGACCCAATTAATTAACCCAAAACCCAGCCCAATCTTTACAACTACCCGGCCCAAACTAGATCTCATCCTGGGATTTAATATTCCTTAATTAAACCAACACGACTAGACCCCCTCCCCCCCCCCCCCCCCCCCCCCCCCCGTCTCTCATTCACCCCTTCTCATTTACTCAGTTGTCTCTCTGAATTCTCTCATCTCTCTCTCTCTAGACGCATCATCTACTGAGACATGTCCTCCCTTCTCCGGCCACCTTTTTGCCGGAATCCATGGAGGTCTCACCTCCTACCAGCCTTATGGCTTCCCCTTATTTGAACGTGTGTCATTGTTTGAAGCTCTCAAGTGAACCAGAGGCGGTTCAACTCACCTCTCCGTTCTCATGCCATTTTTCGGCCATCTAGGGCTGTTCGAGTAAGATCTTTACACCCTCCGGTTAATACCGGTAAGACTTTGAGTTTTCTTCTTCCTCTTTGGTTTTTCTCTAGAAACCCTAACTTTAAACCTTCCGATCATTCTAGATCTGTAACAGATCTATGTGTATTTTGAGGTTTTTACTTGTTTTCTTCAAAGATCTTTTGTTTCCTAAAACGATTCTTCATCCTCGAACTAGGGTTTCTTAACCCCTTTCAAAAACGGTTCTTCTTCTAATTTTTCATGTTATTCTGTGATTCTCACTATGTTTTGACGATTTAACGATTTACTTATCCTTTTTCTTGTTTGTTATGCTAAAAGCCCTAATTTTGAGACTGTCTCTGATAATAGGCTCGATTAATCTATATGTGCACGTGTTTCTCATGAACATTCTGTGCTTTCATGTATGTTCTACGTGTTCTTGTGATTTCTTGCTCTAATCGTTGTTAGGGTTTCTGATTCTCAATCACTTATTCCTAAATGTCTACTGGTTCCTTCAAATTATTTGCTACTAATCCCTAATTTCGCGATTAGGGTTTCTGATTTTGCTTAATATGTGCTATTCTAGTATCATTTTACCTTCATTGATTTTATACAATACTCTATTCTTTACTACTCCTATTACAGTTGATTCTCTTTCCTTATTTATCATTGTTGTATCCGTTTGAACTATGACTCCCTAATTAAAAGGAGTACTTGCATTGATTGGATTCTAATTGTGATTATTTCTATAATTATGTTGCACTTTACTTGTTACCATATCTTCCTGCCTACTTTCAAAAACTATATATACACTACTCTCTCATTAGCATAAGATACGAACAAATATTGTTCCAAAATCACTCTCACACACACATATTCTCTCTTGCTTTACTGGCTGGTTATTTGCTATTCTCAGTCGACTGCAAGCCAAGACTAGGTATTATACACTCTAGTTCCTCACTTTGTGCTTATTTCTCTCTTAACTGGTATGTCTTCAGTTTAGTTTAAAGCCTCAAAAACAACATGTTTCTTTTTGTATTGCAATTCCTCTTGTTTCTACTATGCCTTTACTCATGGTTCTGTTGTTTACCTTTTAGCATGCCTACTTGCTACTTTTTACTAGTCTGATTATCCCTTCATTTTGGTCTCAGCATGTTGACTGCCCTTTTGCATGTTTCCCTGTGACCCTGCCTTACCTCTGTTTCTCAGCACACTACAAGCATGCACTATATGTCACTTAGTTACTATGTGATCCTGAACACATGCTATACTCATGAATCCTTTCTCTGAACCTAGATGTAACTCTGTTTGTTATATGTTATCCCCTTTTAGCACCCCCCTCAATATGACTCTGTTAAGGTCCTGGCATGAACATCCTTGTGACAAAACTATCTCTGTGGTTCTTAGGTTCTGTACAAGTCTGTAATACCTTAGAATTTCTCTGATTGTAGCTTGTGTGCAAATCCGTCTGTACCTATTCTTGTGTGTGTCCTATTTGTCCCCGACCCTTCTTCCTGTTTGTGACTGTGAATTGGTTCTGCTCCTCTGTTTCTTGTTCTATGTTTGGTTCTGAGTAGTTAGTGTGATTGTCCTGTTCCCTTTCCCTTCAAACCATTTTGAAATCTTCTGTTGTTTTCCTTTCAAAAACTTATTTCAAACAAATTATTTTCAGAAACTGTTTTTTAACTCAACTCTTTCAAAACTTTGAAGCACTCTTACCATACTCTTAGAATCTAGGTTCTGCCCCTCTAATGTGTGACTACTTTGGGATACCTATGAGATCCCTCTGAACTTTGATGTATTAGAGTTGTCCCTTCCACACTGCACTTACTCAATATGGTTATGAGAATCTGGGTGTGAGAACTGCCCGAGATCCCTTAAGGTCCTTAGGGAACTCTAACACACCTGGATTATATGAAAGGCTGTGAACACAAGTGGCATTGAGAAATTTTGGAGATTTTAGGCCTATCAGTAGGCTCCCTATAGTGTAACTTCTTCTTTTCTTTATTTCAGTTATGTAATTTATGGAAATGGTCTGTAATAATTATTGTAAACAACTCTTGGGGATGGATAGTGAAAAGGGAAAGGGGTAACTATGCATGTTATAGATATAAAGGGGTAGAAACCATTAGGTTTATATTCCCTGTTTGCGCAATAGAGATCATGTTTAGACCAATGTATTCAGATCGTGCATTAGAAACCATGTTCTTAGGTTTCATATATTCTATTTCCGCATCCCATTTTTGCCGTTATTTTTATCACCTAGAAATCCTGCTTCTAGGCTAAACAATAGCATTGACAAGAGTTGTTACTCATGTGCATTCATAATTCATGCTTTGTGCAATCATGCCTTTATAAATTATGTCCTTTGCATTAGATACCATGTTCTGAGGAACTGCTTCAACATCACATTGACATTGTTGCATGCTTACAGCTATCATTTAGAAATCCTGTTCTTAGGGTAATTAACGTAAACTATACAAATCCTGCTTAACAACTCAGCAATTCTATGTGCATTTAGAGATCATGCTTTAGGATTCATATCTTAATCATTCTGCATCTCTCTGTGTTAGATGCATGAAAAGGAACAAAAATAACTTCACTCAATTCTCGCAATCAACTAGTAATAATTCCGAGTCCTGAACACCTAGAACATCATGTTTAGGTAATATAACTTCAAACGATTTTTCTCTGAATAATTTTGGCAACTAGTATACTATTTCACACCTAGGAAAGCCTTAGGTGATTAATTAGTTTAAAACTGGAAATCTTCCTTCCTGTATATGTTGCTTGATCCTCAACGAGCCTTAAAATCAGTAGGCAAAACTGAATAGGACCCCTTTCTGAGTTATAAAAACAAGTCTGCATATCTGTTTATATTCTGGACTCACCTAGACACCATGTTTAGGATTCTGAATGTAAGTATTGCCCTTAACTGTGTTTGAGTCGTGCTGCCTAATTGCATTACTTGTGGAGGTATACTTGAGCCTTTTATCTGCCTTTCTGTGCTCCCACTAATTGTAGTCCTATATGTTTTTGTCTGTCGACCTAGCATTTTCCCATTAAACCTGAGGGTCTGCTTAGAACTTCCCTTATAGGTAGAGGTCCTAAAACTCCTCAGGACTATTAGGAAGGGACGGGTAACAGCACGCAATAGAGGTCGCTGACCAACACTCGCTTTAATCACCTTTACGGGGTGGGAAGTGTATATATGGACATGATGACCGGTGCGCTAATACCATGTGTAGCCCCTCTTTGAGGAGTGATATACCGGGTATTTCTCACGGCCCAAAATCCATAGGGTCGTGATGGCGCCGGACACCACTGTCAGAAAAGCCAATCATTAATTAGTTGAAGTAAATTCTTGTTTTAACATTTTCGAAATTGTTACCTTTCACCTTAATACATAATAACTAGATAAAAATCCATTAAGTAAAAGCAACAGTCTATTGTTCCAATTTAATAAAAATACAACCCAATTACATCCCAGAACCCGGTGTCACAAGTACATGAATAATTTCTAAGACTTTTTACAAAATGCTACAAAGCTTGTCCGAAATACAAGTTCGAGAAGGACTTTAGAATAAAATAAATACAATACATAGAGGAAGACTCTGCCGGCTGCGGATCGCCTCCGGATGATGCAGCTCGCCTAAGTCTCCAAGCCAGCCTCATCGCTATGAAAGTACCTGTGAAACAAAAATGCACAGCAAGTGTAGCATGAGTACGAAAACAACGTTTACTAAGTAAGTATCCCGCCTAACGTCAGAGAGGTAGTGACGAGAGGTCGACTTGACACTCACTAGGGTCCAAAAATGTAATTTAACAATATATGACAACAGCAAAAGGCACACGGGGGTAATAAAATCAGTAAACTTTAAAGTAAATGCAATTCAATGAACACTGGAAGTAAATACACAATTTCTACTTCAATTTCCCCCAAATATCTGTCAAGTCATTATCCCTGAAATCATTTAACAATTTACGTCCTTAAGACAATTTAACAATTCAAGTCACAAGTGGTATATCATATGTATATATATGCGTAGGAAATGCCGAGGGTCGTTCGGCCCGAACCAACAATAAAAGTAAATTGTGCACTGCCGAGGGTCGAACGGCCCAAACCATAAGTGCATCCTTTCCATAAAATAATCATATATATGCACTGCAGAGGGTCGAACGGCCTGAACCATAAGTGCATCTTTGCCATAAAATAATCATATCTATGCACTGCCGAGAGTCGAACGGCCCGAACCATAAGTGCATCTTTCAATCCGCCGTGGCGTACGGCCCGCTCCCATGAGAGCGGGGGAAATAACACTCCGCTCGCGGAATGTAAATTCGAAGCGGTCACATGCACATACAACATTTTCTTAAACTACTTTCAATAAACAATTCCTTTAAATTACCAATTTCTGCGATCTCAGGGAAAACCAAAGTTTCATAAATCATAAATTCATAAAGCGTATAATCCATTTCTAGAATGAATGCAAGGCATGATCTGGGTCCTAGACTACCCGGACATGGCATAACAGTAGCTACGCATGGACTCCCGTCACCTCATCCGTACGTAGCCCCCGCAAACAATAGCATATATTCATTTAGTTCACCTATGGGTACAATTCCCCCTCACAAAGTTAGAAAGGAGACTTACCTCATGTCGAACCTACTTTCCGGGCCAAGAATGCGCCTGAAACTCCAAACTCATCTTCCAAGGACTCGAAACTAGCCACAAGTTACTTAATTATATCAATAAATGCTAAATGAATCAATTCTAATTCATGGAAGTGAGTTTTCTAAAGTCTTTCCCCAAAAGTCAAAAATCGAACCCGGACCCGCTTGGTCCAAACTCGGAATTCGGACCAACACCCGTTTACCCATTCGCCCCCGAGCCCGGATATATAAATGATTTTGGAATCCGACCTCAATTTGAGGTATAATTCCCCAAATTTCATTATTCTTAGGTTTACCCAAAATTCCCAATTCCACCATGAAAACCCAAGATTCTAGGATGAAATCTTGTAAAAAGAAGTTAAGGAGTGAAGACAATGAGTTAGAAATCACTTACAAATGTTTTGGAGAAGAAAGAGTGTTTGAAAAATCGCCTCTTATGTTTTTGGAGTCTTGAAAAATGAAAAATAAATGAAAATCCCACTTATATATACTCCTCTCAGGCCCCCCACCACGGTCCGCAAAAAAAGGACCGCGGCCGCGCTAGCAAAAGTCAAGAAAAACTGAAGAATATCAAGAAAAATGACTGCAGTGACATGCTTTATTATTTTGGCCATACCTTTCACTACAGATGTCCAAATTACAATTTCTTTACCTTTCTAGAAAATAGACACGAAGGGCTCCAACTTTCGTTTTTGAATCATCTCCTAATTCCTTGTAGATCAAAGGATATAAGCCTCCGAAGTCGGACCTGTGGCCTAGCTCCTCCACCGCGGACCGCGAAAACACGACCGCAGCCGCGAAGCCCCCCACCGCGGCCAGAACAAAAAGGACCGCGGACCGCGGTGGTGGGTTCAGAGATTTGACCCCTCTGACCTGCAACAACTACATTTTAGCCTAAAGACATCCCGGGACCTACCCGGAACTACCCGAGCCCTCAGAACTTCAAACCGAACGTTCCAACAAGTCTCAAATCATCCCACGGACTTGCTCGAGCCTTCGGAACACCCAAAACAACGCTAAAACTCAGAATCACACCTCAAAACCCCTAGAATCAAACTTAAGAACTTTAAGTTCTTGAATTCATTAACAATGTTCCAAACCAATCTATACTACTCGGAATGACACCAAATTTCGTAAGCAAGTCATATTCGACATTACGAACCTGCTCAAACTTCCGGAATCGCATTCCGACCCCGATATCAAATTTCCACTTCCGGTCGGATTCTTTAAAAACCTCCAAATTTCTATCTTTAGCCAAATGACTTCAAAATGACCTCCGGACATCCGAATTCACTTCCGATCGCGCTCCCAACTCCAAAATCACCATACGAAGCTACTCCCAGCCTTGGGATCCCAAACGGACATCAATATCACCGAAATGTGCTTCAAGCCAAACTTAGGAAATTCCTTCAAAAATGTTGGCTTTCATAATATACGCCGAAACCCTCGCGGTTTATCCAAAACCCGATCCGGACATACACCCAAGTCCGAAATCATCATACGAACCTGCTGGAACCTTCAAATCCTGATTTCGAGGTCGTTTACTCCAAATTCCATTATTAGCCGATTCTTCCAACTTAAGGTTTCTAAGATGAGAATTCTCTTTCCAAATCCACCCGAATTTCCCGAATTTCAATTCCGACCATGCGTACGAGTCATAATACCTGAAATGAAGCTGCTCATGACCTCAAACTACTGAACGACGCACTAGAGCTCAAAATGATCGGTCGGGTCGTTACATTCTCCCCCACTTAAACAGACGTTCATCCTCGAACGTGCCAATAACTACTCCGGGGTTATCTAAAATCACTGTTTAACACCTCGAGCACATGCTCGTGCCACCACAACCCAGTTGAGCACATTAGCTTGATCAAATCTGAAGATATTCCCTTTTATCCATATAATAAGCTCAGAACCCAGTTCCAACACTTGAAATTTCTTTGCGAGACCTATTTCCAATATAAAAACACCATATCAACTACTACACGAGGTACCAAGACATGGCTGCATACCTTTGCTGAATTTAGCACCATACACAGTATATTTTCTTATCCAACCACAATGACATTCGCTGAACCTTAATAGCCAAAATTCCCCAAATCTGATGCTCCCAATGCATCTGCTGGCATACATAACATCCTGCTATAATGCCGACGATACCACCACAACGGAGGAGATGTGTAGAAACTGCTAACCAGTTGCAGAGTTAACCAAACATTTAATCTCTCCTTTTTGACTAAAATCATTACCTCATTACTAACAAAATACTGGTATTTGTTCTCTACCATACTTCACAAAATCCCATCGCACTGATCCCTGATCCAATAGTCTCGTCTCACCCAGTATGAGCTGCTCAGATAACCAATCACCCCAGACATAACCAACAGTCACACATGATGCCAAAATGCGCCAATAGTCCACATCTCGAACATGATACATAAGAATATGACTCAGGAAGGGACTACTCAACTCACGCAACTAATATGATCTTTCCTCAGAAAAATAGGAAGTAAAACACGAGAAAAATAATAACTATAGGATCCCTACTCAACATCACACTGTTGCGGCATGCCCGATCCAAATAACATACTTGTGGCGGCGTGCCACCCGATCCCATCATAAAATCTACATGAGGAAATATTCACGGAGCTGAATTGTTCACTATTACAAATTACTGAATATCGGTCACAAGCATGCTAAGTGCATAATGCCATTCTGGGGAGACTGATAGAGCCATATGCTACAAACTCAAGCACAACCGAGGTGCGATATATAATATGAATCTTGAGAGCCATCCTGCTCACATAACCTCATCACTACGCGGAATCTCAACACATACGAAATTATCAAGTTGTTTCACAACTCACACGGCACTATCATAATATACATGAATTTGACGAAGATAGAACAACATCTAATATTCCAACACCCCTATTTAAGGAGCGTTATACTGAATTGAACATACCTGATTCGCATGGAGCCCACAACCACATTGAATCCATTCACAACCCTCAAGCTGATTTCGCTCACACTGCACTAGGCTAATAGCTTCACCTGGGTCCATAACACCCTAATTCCTCTCATAATACTCAAGAACAACCATCATAGCCGGGACAAACACCCCACAATCCACAATCAACTGAACTGAATGCCTTCCAGGCATAAATTCTCAATTACGCAATATTACACTCATTTATACTTGGCCTCAGAAGCAACAATAACCCCATTCAACTCATAACAAACTCAATCATCACTCATCTCGAGTGGCCTTGATTCACGATACCATGATGTCTAAGTCTCACAACCCGTCTCATACCCCTCTGAAAATTCTTCCTACACCCCGGAGTTTACTTCTCTCACTCTCCCAATACTATCCTGCATGCTGAAACATATCATAGAACACTCCAACCATCTTCCCTTTCTCAGAAATCATACTACAAAAGCTCGACTCTCAATCATACGTCTGCCTGAAACCCTTAAACGCTGCATTATTAACCTTTGAATTCACTAGGACCGCTATTGAGAGTCACTCACTCTGACTGACCCCGAATACAATCAACTCCAAGGCTCTTCTAGCATATAAACACCCTTTTTAATGAAGCATGTGACTGAGTCACTACCCTACAGCTCGCCCATGCCTTAAGCATAAATTCTGAATCTTCCAAAACCTAACCCTGGTCCAATAGGGCCAACTTTTGCACACGTTCGTCAAATCCCACGCACAATCACCATTTTACTCCTTTCCCTTAGTTGCAATAACTTTCCATTACGCCGACAATCCTCCACCCCATGAGAACACAATCCTACAACCCAACTGCAGGTGGTGGGACTCCCTCACTTAGCCCGAAGCTACTCCTTGCACCACTCTAGACCCTGCTGAGATCCTTTCTCCTTTGTTAACATAATATTGCTCAACAAATTCGTCCAATTCTCCCGAATTCACCTGTTAGCATCCCCTAAATACTCAAATTCTCTAGCACCATTCACACATTCTGCCTCCTACCGAGCAGCCACTAGAATCCCTCGCAGAAACTTGCCAACCACACAACAGCTAACCTATTCACATGAGATAACCCACCTATGGAAATCACCAACTGACACCTTCCAACGACGCCGTAATGCACACTCTCTACCACATCAATACCCCATCCTAAGCCTGTTCTCATTCACCAACTTTACCACTTCGTCCACTCCTCATAGACATCTACTAAATGTGCTACCATATCTTCTAATTCACCACTATGTTGCTGCTCTCCCACTTTGGTTGACCTTATTCCTTAAGAATTACCTGATTTCCTTTCCTTACGCCTGGCCTTTTTAGAAATTTATCCCCCGCCTGACATTTCCTCACATGTCTTCCTTCATCGTATGATGCCCATTCATTGCCTCAATTCAATATCATCCCCTATAGCGCTTAAACCAGCAGATCCCCAAAACTTCAAAACTCTCCGATGATCATCTCCCTCGAGCCACCTTCAGTAGAAATGCTTATTCCATATTGAAAAACAGCACACCAAGACCTCTGACAACCGCTTCTTCAATGCTTCTTCACAGTACTCTGACCCCATTCCACTGAAGAAGTCGTGGAACCGACGAACTTAACACATTCCATTCGATCAATGACGATGATATTACAACACATGTGAATATTCCACCTCACTTGAATACACCAAGTCTTACTACTTTATCAATCTGAACCGGACCATTCATAGTCCAAATGCCTTTCCTCTACCAGAACTAAAATACTGAAATCTCGAAATCACGCCCTGAGAAGACCTCCCTTCAAACCATTCATCACCCCAACATATGGGCAAGAATTTTACCAGTAAGCATCATCATAACCTGAGCATAATCTCAAAGTTCTCAAAATCACTGCTACTGGCTGAAACAACATATTACTCTTCTGCAGAGCCACGACAATAGCCCCAATCAACTTCGCAGGGAGAAACATCCCGCACCACATCCATAGTATCATTAAAATTCCTCAAATCCCCGATTCATAGCAAGCGTTTTGCGACGCGTAAGATTGAGTAGGAAGAAAAATAGGCATAAGCCTTAAAGGAATCAAATCGCCTATGAGGAATCAAGAAGGGAAGTACTCCTAACAGCCTTGTAGCCTCTCGAAGATAAGTACAGACGTCTCTGTACCGATCCGCAAGACTCTACTAGACTTGATCATGACTCGTGAGACCTAAAGGAACCTAGTGCTCTGATACCATGTTCTCACGACCCAAAATCCATAGGATCGTGATGGCGTCGGACACCACTGTCAGGCAAGCCAATCATTAATTAGTTGAAATAAATTCCTGTTTTAACATTTTTGAAATTGTTACCTTTCACTTTAATACATAATAACTAGATAAAAATCCATTAAGTAAAAGCAACAGTCTATTTTTCCAACTTAATATAAATACAATCCAATTACATCCCAGAACCCGGTGTCACAAGTACATGAGCAATTTCTAACACTTTTTACAAAATGCTACAAAGCTTGTCCGAAATACAAGTTGGACAAGGACTTTAGAATAAAATAAATATAATACATAGAGGAAGACTCTGCCGGCTACGGATCGCCTCTGCATGATGCTGCTCACCTAAGTCTCCAAGCCAGCCTCATCGCTATGGAAGTACCTGTGCAACAAAAATGCACAGCAAGTGTAGCATGAGTACGAAAACAACGTGTACTCAGTAAGTATCCCGCCTAACCTCAGAGAGGTAGTGAAGAGAGGTCGACTTGACACTCACTAAGGTCCAACAATGTAATTTAACAATATATGACAGCAGCAAAAGGCACACGGGGGAAATAAAATTAGTAAACTTTAAAAGTAACTGCAATTCAATGAACACTAGAAGTAAATACATAATTTCTACTTCATTTTCCCCCCAAATATCTGTCAAGTCATTATCCCTGCAATCATTTAACAATTTACGTCCTTAAGACAATTTAACAATTCAAGTCACAAGTGGTATATCATATGTATATATATGCGTAGGAAATGCCGAGGGTCGTTCAGCCCGAACCAACAATAAAAGTAAATTGTGCACTGCCGAGGGTCGAACGGCCCGAACCATAAGTGCATCTTTGCCATAAAATAATCATATCTATGCACTGCCGAGGGTCGAACGGTGATACGCTCAATTTACACCTTAAAGGAGTGTAAGCGATCGTTGTCAAATATAGTAACCCAAC
>ML248838.1:0-28806 GCA_005239495.1 Nicotiana undulata
AACCTAGCTCGCTTACCAAGTTGTCCACTCGAGTAGTCATCGAGGAGGAAGCGAAGCTGTTTACGAAGCTTTACAGTCCCATGTTGAATTTCCTATTAGGGGATGACACCGTGAAAGGGACCTCAGCATCAACTACTTGTCTAAAATCTTACACCTAAATATTTTACACTTGTCTCACATGCATGTCATTACCAACACTATTTTTTTCTATCCTATAAGACATTCTCTAGGTACATTCTTTAGTCATGGATTTTGTGAAGCTTTCTGATGCAAGTTGGAGTCGACTATGTGAATCTTCACTATCTATGTAGTTCCATCTAAGCTTGTCTATTTCTGTACGTACGATTTTAGTTAACATAATATCCTTTGATGACTCCTCCTCTTTTAAGAGACTCATAATTTGGATTATATTCATGGATATTCCACTCTTCATCCTTGGGATTATAGAGATATGTGTAGTTCTCATCAAACATCCATTTACAAGGGTTTGAATAACTAACACACTCGTAGTCGAATCGAAACGCGACGAAAGTTCCCATGTTTGTGGAGCAATTGTACATGGTGGAAGAAGGGAAGAATTTCTTGATTTTGACACTAATGTTGAAACTACCCATTTTATTCAGATGCCTAACTTCGCCGTCGTCGTCGAAAGAGAAACATCGTACGCTTAGGTAATTTGTGTGGTTGTTTGTTACCATAACAGTCTTTATGTCCGGTAATCCTGCTGCAACATTTGAGACATTGATCATGAGCAACAACATTGTCATGATTGTTGTTGTTGAGGTGACAATTGCTACCATTTTAGCTTCTTTCATGATGTATTTTTCTTTCTTTCTGGGGTTGTCCTCCTGAAATATTTAAGTGTAAAAGAAGAATATTATAGAAGAAAAAGAAAACTAAATCCGTTTGCACAAATAAATGTTGGGATATATTCCTTCTATTTAATATCAAATAAATGAGGATTGTGCATGTTATACATTAACTTAACCAAACCTAAACCTAGGGGTCATAGGACTAATTCAATTGCCATACTTAATCTTGCATGAATCGATGTCCTTTTCTTTTGTACTAACCAATTATGAGAAAGTGAAATATAGAACAGACGATCTTCAATCTTCACGCTTATGTGTCGCTGGAACAATTAAAGGCGGAGTTTAGAAGGACCGGGCCATATAGTCTTAGCTTACCTTACATTTCTATTTGCCAGGAAATTCAAATTAATAAATCTAAAATTCTTCAATTTTGAATGAAGAGCAAAACTTTTAATTCCAAATAATTTACTTAAAAGAATGATGTAGATATGTAATTTCATATAATTTGGGGTATAGGAGGGGGTTAATCTTGCCTTTTTGTTATCAATATCCTCTTGTAAGAAGAAGGTAAATCAATATTCAGTAAAATCTTGAGAGACACGTGAAAGAAAATTTATTGCATGGATGAATGATAAAGAGAAATATACCTTGTATTTGTTGGCTGCAAGAAAATGGTGCAAGGTTTTAATGATTTTTTTGGCTGTGAATTGGGGTTTTGAAAGGAACCTTGAAAATGGAAAGAAAACAAAAATTCCAAACAAGGATTAATTAAGATTTTTTTCTGTTTTGTTGGATGATTAAACCAAAGTTTTAAGGATGTTTTTCTGTTTAATGGGTTTCGGAAATGATTCTTGAAAATGAAGAGAGAAAGAGAGATCTTCAAAGGAGGATAACCAAGAATTTTTTCTTTCTTTCTTTCTTGTTTTATTGAATGATTAAACATTTCCATGGCTGCTATATATTTATAAATTCTAGTTAAGTAGGATATCTTAAATCTTTTATACTATTTTAAGCTTTTACTATTTTTCTGCAGTTAAAAAGAATATCTCAATTTAGATACACAAACTTCTGATTCTTCTTTTTTGTCGCAACACCAAATATATTGCCTTAAATCCAGCGAGTTAGAAGGGTATTAGCCAATGGTCGGTTTGGCACCATTTTAAATATTCCGTTCAATATTTTTGGTATTTGATTTTTTAAAATGCTATACATTTATTATACCTAATTAAATTTATCAACATTATACATAATTAAACTTATAATGATTTCTATAGATAATAAATTTGCGTCAAGAAAATAATCGAGACCGAAAAATATTGCAATAATCGTAGTATTTGATTTCAATAATTTGAGTGTTACAATCTCTATGATTTCTTAGATTCTTCTTTTCAACAATAGATAAAGTCAAGAATCTTTGAGCTTGATTTTGAGTCTATATTTGTTGCAGCGAACGGTGATATTGAATTCAACTAGCACGAACTTTGATTTGAACTCGTACTCCTTGAATTTTGGGTTGTTATTCTTTCTTGAGCTTGAACTTGATTTATTGAAGCTTAAAACTTGTAGAGGTGTAACGACCCGCCCGGTCGTTTTGAGAATTTAAACTTCGTTCGGTGGCGTAAGGTCATGAACAGCTTCACATTGAGTATACCGACCTGCGTGCGTGGTTAGATTCAGTTACCGGATAATACGGAGTCGAGTTAGGAGGCAAATTTAAATTTTTGTGGAAGTTGACCGGAGGTTTGACTTTTGTGTAAACGGTCTCGGAATGAATTTTGGGTGATGTTAGCAGTTTCGTATGATGATTTTGGACTTAGGTGCGCGTCCGGAATTGGTTTTTGGAGGTCCGTAGAGTAATTGAGGTAATTTGGCGAAAGTTAGAATTTCGGCGATTTCGGCCGATAGGTGAAATTTTGATATCGGGTTCGGAACGGAGTTCCGAGAGTGGATGTAGGTCAGTCGTGTCATTTTTGATTTGTCTGCACAATCACGTCATTCTGAGTTGAATTGATAGGTTTCGCCACGAGTTTTGATATTTGAAGATTCATAAGATTGATTTTTGGTTTGATCCGTCATTTTGGTGTTGTTTTATGTGATTTGAAACCTCGAGCGAGTTCGTGTTAGGTTATAGGACTTGTTTGTGTGATAAGACGGGGTCGCGGGGGCCTCAGTTGTGTTTCGGATGGGTTTCAGGTCAATTTTTCCTATATTTGAACTGCTTATGCTATCTTCTGGTTTCCTTCTATGCGATCGCATAATAGTGGTCGCGATCGCATAGTGCTACTTTGACCTGCCCAGCTTTCCTTCAATGCGTTCGCATATATACGTCCGCGATCGCAGAAGTATATTTTTCTCCTTCTCCGCGATTGCATCTACACAATCGCGTTTGTATAGCGCTTCCACTAGGGCATCAAATTATTCCTTTTACGCGATCGCATCCCTTGCTTCGCGATTGCGTAGTGTGGCGTTGAGGCAGCAGATATATTCTTATATGCGATCGCACATGTTCCTTCGCGCTCGCATAGAACCATTTTTGGCCAATAATATTTTCCTCTACGCGATCGCATACGAATTCCCGCGATCGCAATGCTTTAAAAACTTGGGCAGAATATAAGTTTTCAAAATCGGGCGTTTTGCCATTTTTATCATATTTTGACCTCTAGAGCTCGGATCTTGGCGCTTTTTGATGGGTTTTTCATACAATTCGAATGGGTAAGTATTCTTCAACTATAATTAAATATATTCCATGTATTAGTCTTCGTTTTTCTCATTAAATTTGTGTTTTGGATTGGGGAAAATGTGGGTTTTGAAAGAAAACTTCTAAATTGAAAATCATGATTTGAAGGACCAAACGATATTGAAATTTGATAAAATATTGTATGATTGAACTCGTATCGGAATGGGTATTCGAATTTTGTAAAATTTGACGGGTTTCGAGGTGCGGGCCCGGGGGTCTACATTTGGGTTGATTTTTATAATTTTGTAAAGATTGAAACTTTATTATTCAGAATAGTTCCTTACACATTTTATGTGTACTTTGAAGTTGTTTTAGTTGATTCTGAGCTGTCCGGAGGTCTTTTCACCCCAGCAGTCAATTTTAGAGTACCGGGTTGTCGTCTTCGAAGTAAGTATCTTGCCTAACCTTGTGCGGGGGAACTACCCCTTAGGATTGAGTGTTCTATGTTGATTGTAGCCCGTGTACGCAAGGTGACGAGTGCGTACTCGGACTTATTTGCAAATAGATTGGCCTTTTAGGATTCGAAGGTCCTTATATCCCCCATGTATGAAGTTGTAATTGTCACCTTTGAGTTCCTGATTGCTAGTTTCATTTCATCCTGTTCAAATTAGAAATTACTTGTTTAGTATCCCTTCTTTCTTATTTGATCTTAATTGACTTAAACGATGACTTTACCTTTCCTACCGTTGTGCTATTTCTTCCTTCATAAACTGCCTATTTGACTAGAACTAGTATAATCTCGCCCTATAATTGTTTAGCAGAAATTGGAATATCTATACGTTTGTGTCAAGCATGACCGTGAGTCGTACATTGTGATTTATATGATTTTTCCTTAAGTGCTACTTAGGTTTAGTTGATAACCGTCCATGTTGATGGTATTTCCTTGGTGTTGCCTATTGCAAAGCATTGTTCAACCTGAGTTTATTCCGTGAAGCTAATTGTCTAAGTGAGATTGGTTATAGCTGCTTCCCTTGCCGGGATGATTTATTTTCTTTTGTTGTGAACTTGAATGTTCAGAATAATTAATATATTTGCCTTGTTTTCCCCTCGGTGCACTGTTTCTCTTTGTTCTTGGTATTTCCCTTCAGTGGCTACTTCCTATGAGTGAGTTTTTACCATTCTTGTGATTCAAGTCTTTGTATTGATTTGCTCGTCGCACCTTACATTCTGTCTTTTGTTTCTTTTGCGCCTGTTGTGGCAATGTATGTTGTTTCTGTCGCATTCTGGTTGTTTTCCTCAGTTGGCTGCATTGCATATTCAAATTGGGACTACGGACGTATTCCGGGAGCTTTCCCCCTGTACTACACTGCATATTTAAACTGGGACTACGGACGTATTCTGGGAGCTTTCCCCCTGTATTGCATTGCATATTTCAATTGGGACTACGGACGTAGTCCGAGAGCTTCCCCACTGTACTGCATGACAAATTCTTAGTTACGGACTGGGATCTGGTAGATTTATCTTGAGGAGATTCTGATCGAAAGATTTTATTGAAAAGTATAGTTGAAAAGGTATTTGCCTTAAAGAAAATTACGTCTAAAGGACCTTTATTTCAAAGATATAATTGAAAATCATTCGTCTTGCAGAAAATGATATTTGAAAGGCATTTATTGGGGAAATATATTTCAAAATCATGTATTTTGAAAGAAATTTGTTCTTAAAGATTTTCTCTTTCTAAAATTATATATATATATTCGGAGGAAGTATGTTTCAAGGAGAATTGTTCTATTGTGAAATGATTATATCTTTAAAGTTCTCAATGTAAACTGTTGTTTAAAAGTTTTCACCAAGTTATTGGATTTATTATCTAAGGCCTGATGTGAACATATTGACGCAATGCTGAGTTTTCACCAAATTATGTGGTGGTTTCCATTTTGGCTCATATTTTCTGTCCATTCTTCTGGTATTATTATGTTGTTCTTTTTATTAGTTTTCGGTAATTTTTTCCGCATTATATTGTCAGGTTGTTAATTATATCGTAAAATATTTAGATAGATATTATGTCCGATCATTCCTATATTGATGTCTGTTTAATTTATTAGACCACTGGTGTCTTGACTAGTCCTCGTCACTACTTCACCGAGGTTAGTATTGATACTTACCGGACACTGCTGTGGTGTTCTCATACTACACTTCTGTGCATTTTTTGTGTGCAGATCCAGGTAATTATTGTTAGTAGCTGCACGGATTATTGCCGAGGAGACTCAAGGTAACCTGCTGATGTGTTCTCAGGCTTTGGAGTCACCTTTTTGTATTTATTATTCATACCCTGTTGTTTTCATTCCGAACAGTGGTAATTAGAGATTTTAGAGTAAATTCGTAGAGCTTATGACTTGTATTACCGGTTTTGGGGAAACTTGTAATTCTGTCAATATTCCTATATTGAGATTGTTATATTTCTTTTACTATTGTTGTTATTCTGTAAATGTTAGGCTTACCTAGTCCCTACAACTAGGTTCCATCACGATACCCAACGAAGGGAAATTTGGGTCGTGACAGGTTGGTATAAGAGATCTAGGTTCATAGGTGCTACGAGTTATAAGCGAGTTTAGTAGAGTCTTGCTGATCGGTACGGAGACATGTGTACTTATCTTCGAGAGACTACGAAACTATTAGGACAATTTCACTTCCTTCATTCCTATCGTGCAAGTTAATTGATCTTGAAGTTTGAAATTACCGTTCAATTCTCTCACCGATTGTGATAACACGTGTTGCGGTTCCATGTGATGTTACCTGAAACAAATGTCGCAAAGGTTCAGAGACAAAGGTCGATAAGGAACACGTGCCGCAGTTAAGATGCTCACGAGAGCAGCCGTTGAAGTGCCGCCAATAGTTCCAGTTGGGGAACAAGTGCTTGAGGTGCATGTTGTTACCCTAGACCTCAGGAGACCTGGGCGCAGTGTTTTAGTATAATTTGTACATTGACTCAGGAGGGTATGATTCCAGGTGCACCAGCTACTTCACAGATCAGGGGATGAGTTCAGACTCCCACCGTCTACACTTCAGAGCAGCGAGACCATGTTGGCCAGGGTCCAATTGCCATGGAGGCACAACATGTGGTGTCAACTCAGCCTTGGTTAGGGCAGCAACATCGGAGGAATAAAACCTTGAAATTGAGAGGTACAGGAAGTACCACCATCCTATCTTTCAGTGGATTGGCGACGGGTGATGCTAGAGTTTTCTAGGGAAGTGTCACTATATTCTTCGTACTTCGGGTATTGCAGAGACGAGCGAAAGTGCTTTTGTCACGTCTCAGGTTCATAGGAGTGGGTTGTCAGTGGTGGCGACATATGAGTAGGGGTAGCCTGGCCGAGTAACCCTCACTTGCATGGATTCAGGCTTCAGAGGTGTTCTGAGGGTGTTTTCACCCCAGTCTCTCCGATATGCATGGGGCGCGGAGTTTGAGCAGTTGCGTCAGGGCACTATGTCAGTATTAGTGTACGTCGTCAGATTCAGTGTGTTGGCCAGATATGTACTTCACTTGGTTGCCTCAGTTAGGAGGCGAGTCCGTAGATTCATTGAGGGGCTCAGGCATGATATTCGGTTCAGCAGTACTCGAGAGTTAGAGTCGGATGCCTCATTTCAGCAGGTAGTAGGGATCGCTCGCCAGTTAGAGAGCATGTGGGACCGGGAGCGAGAGGGCAGACGAGATCAAGAGAGAGAGTTCAGGGAGGCAAGGAGGCCTCGAAGGCCGAAGAAATCTACTGGTCCTCGTTGTGGAGGCAAGGTACGACATGGTAGAGGTTTTGTGGGTCAGCCAGTTCAGTTTGCATTACCATCTTCACATGGGATTTCAGGTACTCATGGGTCTCATAAGACTCGTATTGTATGGTCTCCACAGCCACGTCAGCAGAGGGTTTGTGTTGATCGTGGAGATGTTAGCCCCCTGGTGAGAGATTGTTCTAGGATTCAGGCAGGTGTGTTATAGAAGGGTATTCAGGTGAGTAGAGGGCGCCCAAGAGGGGGAAGCCCGACCTGTTGATGTGTTTCATATAGTAGGCTGCTTGTGCCAGATATTATCATACGGGTATGCTTTGATGTGTTAAGGAGATGAATAGAAGGTGAGAAATTGAGGTATGAGGCTTATCGGTGGTGATGGGAAGGCTTATGTAGGTTGGGGTGACGTGGGATCACCCGCGGGTGTGTGTTGGAAGTGTGCAATCAGTGATTGGATGAGTTCAAGGTGAATCTTGGCACGTTTGAGGACGAACGCTTGTTTTAAGAGGGGGAGATTATAACGACCCGCCCACTCGTTTTGAGAATTTAAACTCTGTTCTGTGGCGTAAGGTCATGAACAACTTTACATTGAGTATACCGACCTGCATGCGTGGTTGGATTCAGTTATCGGATAATACAGAGTCGAGTTGGGAGGCGAATTTCAATTTTTGAAGCTTAAGTGATGAAAGTTGACCGGAAGTTTGTCTTTTCTGTAAACGGTCTCGGAATGAGTTTTGGGTGATGTCAGCAGCTTCGTATGATGATTTTGGACTAAGGTGCGCATCCATAATTGGTTTTTGGAGGTCTGTAGAGTAATTTGAGGTATTTTGGCGAAAGTTAAAATTTCTGCGATTTCAGCCCATAGGTGAAATTTTGATATCGGACTCGGAACAAAATTTCGAGAGTGGTTGTAGGTCCGTCGTGTCATTTTTGATTTGTCTGCAAAAGTTTACGTCATCTGGGTTGAATTGATAGGTTTCGGCACGAGTTTTAATATTTGAAGATTCATAAGCTTGATTTTGGGTTTGATCCGTCATTTTGGTGTTGTTTTATATGATTTGAAACCTCGAGCGAGTCCGTGTTAGGTTATAATAGTTTTTTGTGTGATTAGACGGGTCCCGGGGGCCTCGGGTGTGTTTCAGATGAGTTTCGGGTCAATTTTTCCTATATTTGAACTGCTGATGCTATCTTCTGGATTCCTTCTATGCGATCACATAGTAGTGCTCGCGATCACATAGTGTTACTTTGACATGCCAAGCTTTCCTTCAATGTGTTATCATATATACGTCCGCGATCGCAAAAGTATAATTTTCTCCTTCTCAGCGATCGCATCTACACAATTGCGTTTGCATAGTGTTTCCACTGGGGCATCAAATTATTCCTTCTACGCAATCACATTCCCTGCTTCGCGATTTCGTAGTATGGCATTAGTGCAGCAGATATTTTCTTATATGCGATCGCATATGTTCCTTCGTGATCACATAGAACCATTTTTGTCCAATTATATTTTCTTCTACGTGATCGTATACGAATTCCCGCGATCGCGATGCTTTAAAAACCTTGGCAGAATATAAGTTTTCAAAATCGGGGGTTTCACCATTTTCATCATATTTTGACCTCTAGAGCTTGGATCTTGGCGATGTTTGATTGGGTTTTCACACAATTCGAATGGGTTAGTGTTCTTCAACTAGACTTAAATATATTCCATGAATTAGTCCTTGTTTGTATCATTAAATTTGTGTTTTGGGTTGAGGAAAATGTGGGTTTTAAAAGGAAACTTCTAAATAGAAAAATCATGATTTGAAGGACCAAACGATATCGGAATTTGATAAATTTTGTATGATTGAACTCATATCAGAATGGGTATTCCGATTTTGTAAAATTTGACGAGTTCCGAGGTGTGGGCCCGGGGGTCTACTTTTGGGTCGATTTTTATAATTTTGTAAAGATTAAAACTTTATTATTCAGAATAGTTCCTTATACAATTTATGTGTACTTTGAATTTGTTTTAGTTGATTCTGAGTTGTCCGAAGGTCTTTTCACCCGAGGAGTCCATTTTAGAGTACCATGTTATCGTCTTCGAAGTAAGTATCTTGCCTAACCTTGTGTGGGGGAACTACCCCTTAGGATTGAGCTTTCTATGTTGATTGTAGCCCGTGTAAGCGAGGTGACGAGTGCGTACTCAGACTTATTTGCAAATAGATTGGCCTTTTAGGATTCATAGGTCCTTATATCCCCCGTGTATGAAGTTGTAATTTTCACATTTGAGTTCCTGATTGCTTGTTTCATTTCTTCCTGTTCGAATTAGAAATTACTTGTTTAGTGTCCCTTGTTTCTTATTTGATCTTAACTGACTTAAATGAAGACTTTACCTTTCCTATTATTGTGCTATTTCTTCCTTCATAAACTGCCTATTTGACTAGAACTAGTATAATCTCGCCCTATAATTATTTAGCAGAAATTGGAATATCTATACGTTGGTGTAAAGCATGCCCGTGAGTCGTACATTGTGATTTATATGATTTTCCCTTAAGTGCTACTTAGGTTTAGTTGATAACCATCCATGTTGATGGTATTTCCTAGGTGTTGCCTATTGATGAGCATTGTTCAAGCTGAGTTTATTCCGTGAAGCTAATTGTCTAATGGAGATTGGTTATAGGTGCTTCCCTTGGCGGGATGATTTCTTTTCTTTTGTTGTGAACTTGAATGTGAAGAATAGTTGCTATATTTGCCTTGGTTTCCCCTCGTTGCACTGTTTCTCTTTGTGCTTGGTATTTCCCTTCGGTGGCTACTTCTTATGAGTGAGTTTTTACCATTCTTGTGATTCAAGTCTTTGTATTGATTTGCTCGTTGCAGCTTGCATTCCGTCTTTTGTTTCTTTTGCGCCTGTTGTGGCAATGCATGTTGTTTCCGTCGCATTCTAGTTGTTTTCCTCAGTTGGCTGCATTGCATATTCAAATTGGGACTACGGACGTATTCCGGTAGCTTTCCCCCTGTACTGCACTACATATACAAATTGGGACTACAGACGTATTTCGGTAGCTTTCCCCCTGTACTGCATTGCATATTTAAATTTTGACTACGGACGTATTCCTGGAGCTTTCCCCCTGTATTGCATTACATATTTAAATTGGGACTACGGACGTATTCCGGGAGCTTTCTCCTGTACTGCATGACAAATTCTGAGTTACGGACTGGGATCCGGTAGATTTATCTTGGGGAGATTATGATCGAAAGATTTTATTGAAAAGTATAGCTGAAAAGGTATTCGCCTTAAAGAAAATTACGTCTAAAGGACCTTTATTTCAAAGATATATTTGAAAAGCATTTGTCTTGCAAAAAGTGATATTTGAAAGGCATTTATTGGGGAAATATATTTGAAAATCATGTATTTTGAAAGAACTTTGTTCTTAAAGATTTTCTCTTTCTAAGACATTTATTGTTCTTAAAGGTATTATCCCAGTCCGTCTCTTTCTATATATATATATATATATATATATATATTGGGAGGAAGTATGTTTCAAGGTGAATTGTTCTATTCTGAAATGATTATATCTTTAAAGTTCTCATGTTAACTGTTGTTTAAAAGTTTTCACCAAGTTATTGGATTTATTGGATAAGGTCTGATGTGAACATACTGACGCAGTGCTGAGTTACCAGGGTTTTTATTATGTGGTGGTTTCCATTTTGACTCGTATTTTCTGTCCATTCTTCTGGTATTATTATGATGTTCTGTTGATTAGTTTTCGGTAATTCCTTCCGCATTATATTGTCAGGTTGTTAATTATATCGTAAAATCTTTAGATAGATATTATATCCGGTCATTCCTATATTGATGTCTATTTAATTTATTAGACCAGTGGTGTCTTGACTAGTCGTCGTCACTACTTCACCGAGGTTAGTCTTGATACTTACTGGACACCACTGTGGTGTTCTCATACTACACTTCTGTGCATTTTTTGTGTGCAGATCCAGGTAATTATTGTTAGTAGCTGCGCGGATCATTGCCGAGGAGACTCAAGGTAACCTGCTACTGTGTTCTCAAGCTTCGGAGTCACCTTTTTGTATTTATTATTCATACCTTGTTGTATTCATTCCGAACAGTGGTGATTAGAGATTTTAGAGTAAATTTGTATAGCTTATGACTTGTATTACCGGTTTTGGGGAAAATTGTAATTCTGTCAATATTCCTATATGGAGACTGTTAGATTTCTTTTACTATTGTTGTTATTATGTAAATGTTAGGCTTACCTAGTCCCTAAGACTAGGTGCCATCATGATACCCAATGGAGGGAAATTTGGGTCGTGATAGGTTGGTATAAGAGCTTTAGGTTCATAGGTGTTAGGAGTCATAAGCAAGTTTAGTAGAGTCTTGCGGATCGGTACGGAGACGTCTATACTTATCTTCCTGAGGCTACGAAACTATTAGGACAATTTCACTTCCTTCATTCCTATCATGCGAGTTAATGGATCTTGAAGTTTGAAATTACAGTTCCATTCTCTCATCGATGGTGAGGACACGTTGTCACGACCTCAAATCCTAACAAGTCGTGATGGCGCCTATCGTGGAACTAGGCTAGCGAACCATCACATAACTACTCGTTGGTTCTATTATAATATTTCGAAAGTCAATAATAAGTAGCAAACAGAGTATAAATAATTTCTTTTAGTCATTACGCCCCAATAATAATCTAACAGTCTAAACAATCCTCCCAAGACTGGAGTCAACCGTTCACGAGCATCTAAAAATAATAGACTAATTCTGCTAATGTCTTAAACAATGTCTATGAAATAAATACTAATATAATAAGGAAGGGAAATGGAGAAGCTGCGGACGCTGGACAGCTACCTTGAAATCCCAAAGCTAACTATGAACGAATCTCGGATGATTATTGCTCTGAACCAGTACCTGGATCTGCACACAGAGGTGCAGGGAGTAATGATGAGTACACCAACTCAGTAGTAATGAAAATAAATCACAGTCTGAAGTATATGAAACACAACACAAAACACCAATCAACAAAATAGTAAAAACATCAAGTCTCAATACAATATACATAAGTTCGAAAACCAATTTCCAGAAAATCCTCTAAAACAAGTATATTTTCAATATATCTCAGTAAAACTCTCAGTAATATCAGTTTGAAAAATGAAGTGAATCATAGTCAATACTTAGTAAAATATCATCATAATACTGCCCCTCGGGCCATAATCATCACTCGTAACAATTTCCCTTAACACCTCACCATCACTCAGTATCAGCCCCGCCGGAAACCTCATTGTCACTCATGCCTCCCAATCACTCATCACTCGGCACTCGCACTCAGTAGGTACCTCGCTCACTGGGGGTGTGTACAGACTCCGGAGGGGCTCCTACATCTCAAGCGCTATAAACAAGCCACATCATGGCATAAATCATTCACAGGCACTCGGCCTCTCTCTCATATAATAACATCCTCACAACATTGGCTCTCGGCCCCACTCAGTCAGACACTCTTAGCATGACAATCGGGCCATGAATAAAATGGGGTTCTCGACCCAAAATAGTATTTCATTTAAAGAAATAGTAATATTATCAAATAAGAGTGTCAACAATTTCATAAGAAAGAATGAGTGTAAAATCATAGTTTCAAAGTAATGAGAATATCCGTAAAATAGCCCCTAAGAGGTTAAAACAGATCGGCACTAGGCCCCAAACATGGCTTACAACCCAAGTATAACAAAACATAGTAATACTAATAAACATATTCTTTAAAGCGGTTTCGCAACTCAATGGTTGCATAAAAAGGAACATCTGTCCAAATTTCCAATTCGTGCACGCCCCACACTCGTCATCCAGTGTGTGCGTCACTCCAAATCCGTGAAAGGATGTAAAGTCTGGGGTTTTACACCCTCAGGACAAGATTTAAAGACATTACTTACCTCAAACTAGCCCGAAAGCTACTCTGCAACCCGCTTGCCTCTCGTATCAACTTCCGAGTGCTCCAAATCTACCAGGATCAGATTTTTATCATCAAATTATACTAAAAGAATAAATTCCAATTGAAAAGTACCAATTTTAGCATAAAACCCGAATTTAGCCAAAATCCGACCCCGGGCCCGCGTCTCGGGACTCGACAAATTTCTATACCAAAATGTTCTTCATCATCTCATAAGTCCGTACATATAAAGAATGTTAAAATCGGAGTTCGTTTGACCCCTCAAATCATCTCCTAAAGGTCTCAAAATCTCAAGCCCTAACTCCACCTTTTTCTACTGATTTTCATAAATTAAACACTGATAATAAGGTCTTTAATCACCTAAAATCGAGGTCCAAAAATCTTACCTCAATGATGCACCAACGTTTCCCTTTTCAAAATCCCTCAAAAACCTCGGAACCCGCACAACAATGGTGGAAAAAGGGTTTAAATTGCGAAGTATCTTTTTTATACTTTCTGCCTAGGGATTTCCGCACTTGCGGCCTTATTAGCGCACTTTTGGACTCGCACCTACGCATATGACTTAAACCCCCGATTTCTGCACCTGCGATTGCTTCTTCGCACCTACGCTTCCGCAGGTGCGACCACCTGTCCGCATCTGTGACCCCCTCGCGATCAGCCAAGTTCTGCACTTGCGCAAGGTCTTCGCACCTGCAGACCTCGCGCCTGCGTTTCTCCTTCCGCAGGTGCGACCACACCAGTAGTGGTGCACCAGCAGCAGATTTGATGTATTTTTCCAAGTTAAATTCCCCGTTAACCATCCGAATAAATCTCGAGCCCCTCAGGACCCCAACCAAACATACCAACACATCATATATGATTATTCAAACTTAGTTGCACTCTCGAAACACCCAAAATAACATCAAAACACCAAAATAAAATCGGATTCAAGCCTAAGAACTTTGAAATTTCTAAAATCCACCAACGATTCCGAAACTGTCCAAAACAGCTCTGCTTGACCTGAAATCTTGCAAACATATCCAAAATGACATTACAAACCTGTTCCAACTTCCAAAATTCCATTCCGACTCCGATAGCCTATTTTTCTTTGCCGACCGGAAATCACCAAAACTAACTTTTGCCAATTCAAGCCTAATTCTACGCCGGACATCAAAAAAATATTCTGAACACACTCTTAAGTCCCAAATCACCTAACGAAGCTATCCGAGCCATAAAATCCACATTTCGAGGTTGTTTACCAATAAGTTAACTCTCAGTTGACTTTTTCAACTATAAGGCTATTTTTAAAGACTAAGTGACTAAACTCTCACTACAACCATTCCGATTCCAATCCTACCAAGACTAACAAATCATAAACAAAATAACCAAGCTATGACAAGGCAATACCAGTAATTATAATGCAGGTTCTACGTAATGATAGACCGGGTCGTTACACACGTGCTGCGGTTCCGGGTGATGTTACCCGAAATAAATGTCGCAAGGGTTAGAGACAGAGGTTGATGAGGAACATGTGCCGCAGTTAGATTCCCACCAGTGAAGCCATTGAAGAGCCGACAATAGTTCCAGTTGGGGAACATGTGCTGGAGGTGCCTGTTGCTACCCCGGACCTCAGGAGACCTGGGCGCAATTTTTGAGTATAATTGGTACATTGACTTAGGAGGGTTTGATTCTAGGTGCACCAACTACTTCATAGATCATGGGAGGAGTTCAGACTCCCACCGTCTACACTCTAGAGTAGCGAGACCATGTTGATCAGGGTCTAGTTGCCATGGCAGCACAACATGTGGTGTCAACTCGGCCGTGGTTAGGGCAGCAACATCAGAGGAATAACACCTTGAAATTGAGAGGTACAGGAAGTACCACCCTCCTATCTTTCAGTGGATTGGCGACGGGTGATGCCAGGGTTTTCTGGGGAAGTGTCACTATATTCTTCGTACTTCGGGTATTGCTGAGACGAGCAGAGTGCTTTTGTCACGTCTCAGGTTCAGAGGAGTGGGTTGTCAGTGGTGGAGGCATATGAGTTGGGGTAGCGTGGTCGAGTCAGCCTCACTTGCATGGATTCAGGCTTCAGAGGTGTTTTGAGGGATTTTGCACCCCAGTCTCTACGAGATGCATGGCGCGTGAAGTTTGAGCAGTTGCGTCAGAGCACTATGTCAGTATTATTGTACGTCATCAAATTAAGTGAGTTTTCCAAATATGTATCTCACTTGTGTTGCCTCAGTTAGGAGGCGAGTCCGTAGATTCATTGAGGGGCTTAGGCATGATATTCGATTCAGCAGTACTCGACAGTTAGAGTCGGACGCCTCATTTCAGCAGGTAGTAGGGATCACTCTCCGGTTAGAGAGCATGTGGGACTGGGAGCGAGAGGACATACGAGATCAGGAGAGAGAGTTTAGGGAGTCAAGGAGGCCTCGAAGGCCGGAGAAATCTACTATTCCTCATTGTGGAGGCAAGGTACGACAAGTGAGTAGAGGGCGCCCAAGAGGGGGAGGCCCGACCTGTTGATGTGTTTCATATAGTAGGCTGCTTATGCCAGATATTATCATACGGGTATGCTTTGATGTGTTAAGGAGGGGAACCATTTGTTTTTACTATAGTTCTGTTGGTCGGGATGAGTTTCCCTTATTTGTTGCCTTATTGATAAGTAAGTTTCATGCTTTGCACTCTATTTTTCATGCTTCCTCCTGTTGGGAGATTCTATGAGTGGTAACCCGTGTCTATCACTGTTTTATTCATCTTTGAGAGTGGTGAGACTAGAAGTGAGTCGTTGTTGTTCATCAAGGTAGGCTTAATGTGATTTTCCCAAGTATTTTGTTTACGAGCTGTGATTTCATGCTCCATCGAGATGTGAGTTCAGTGGGCATTATGATTGTATCAGCCGAGATGAGTTAGTGAGGAATTTCAATTGGTACGATATATTTTCGATATGAGATTTAGAGTTGAGGGTGAGGTGCTCATAATATTTTTGGTTCGATATGTTCGGACCAGGCTGAGTACCGCGGTGGAAATTCTTGTTATTTGTTCATATGCTTTGCCTCTTCCTTGTTATTTTGCTTTTGTAAGTCAGTACTGATAGAGAGTTTTGACTACGGTCTTGTTTGATAGATCCTTTATATGTTTCTCTTTTCATATTCAGTCATTTCATTATGTGCTTCTTCAGTTTGACTTGCGGGATGTGTGCCCGGTGGTGTATTATGGCTTGGTGAGTCGGGTGTCTAATTATGAGGTCTTCGTGTTTATTGCATCTTCATCACTGTTATGGGGCTTGGAAACAGAGTTCTTTCAGATGTGGGGGCTAATTGCCAATGCTGAGTTGATTTCGGGCAGCTATTGTGATCAAAAGTGTTATTTGAGCATAGGTGTGATGTGCTATGTTGTGTGGTCATGCCTTATGGGTATAGTCATGAGTTGATGCAGCTGGTTGAGGCTAATTCCGGATATGGATTTAGAATCGGGTCTTTTGGAGATGATTAAAAGGTGAGAAATTGAGGTATGAGGCTTATCGGTGGTGATGGGAAGGCTATATTGCATTTATGATTGTGTCATCCGGCTTATGTAGGTTGGGCTGACGTGGGATCACCCGCGGGTGTGCGTTGGAAGTGTGCAATCAGTGATTGGATGAGTTCAAGGTGAATCTTGGCACGTTCGAGGATGAACGTTTGTTTTAAGAGAGGGAGAATGTAACGACCCGCCCAGTCGTTTGAGAATTTCAAATATGTTCGGTGGCGTAAGGTCATGAACAACTTTACATTGAGTATACCGACCTGCGTGCGTGGTTGGATTCAATTACCGGATAATACGGAGTTTAGTTAGGAGGCAAATTTCAATTTTTGAAGCTTAAGTGATGGAAGTGGACCGCAGGGTTGACTTTTGTGTAAACGGTCTCTGAATGAGTTTTGGGTGATGTCAGCAGCTTTGTATGTTGATTTTGGAGTTAGGTGCGCGTCCATAATTGGTTTTTGGAGGTCCGTAGAGTAATTTGATGTAATTTGGCGAAAGTTAGAATTTCGGCGATTTTGGTCGATAGGTGAAATTTTGATATCGGGCTCGGAACGGAATTCCGATAGTGGCTGTAGGTCCGTCGTGTCATTTTTTATTTTTCTGCAAAATATTACGTCATTCCGGGTTGAATTGATAGGTTTCGGCACGAGTTTTGATAGTTGAAGGTTTGAAGATTCATAAGATTGATTTTTGGTTTGATCCGTCGTTTTGGTGTTGTTTTTATGTGATTTGAAACCTTGAGCGAGTCCGTGTTAGGTTATAATACTTTCTTGTGTTATTAGTTGGGGTCCCGGGGGCCTCGGGTGTGTTTCGGGTAAAGTTTTCCTATATTTGAATTGCTGATGCTATCTTCTAGTTTCCTTCTATGCGATCGCATAGTAGTGGTCACGATCGCATCGTGTTACTTTGACCTGCCCAACTTTCCTTCAATGCGTTCACATATATACATCCGTGATCGCAGAAGTATATTTTTCTCCTTCTCCGCGATCGCATCTACACAACCGCGTTCACCTAGTGCTTCCACTGGGGCATCAAATTATTCCTTCTACACAATCGCATCCCCTGCTTCGCGATCGCGTAGTGTGGCATTGGGGAAGCAGATATTTTCTTATATGCGATCACATATGTTCTTTCGCGATTGCATAGAACCATTTTGGCCAATAATATTTTCCTCTACACGATCGCATACGAATTCTCGAGATCGCGATGCTTTAAAAACCTGGGCAGAATATAAGTTTTCAAAATCGGGGGTTTAACCATTTTCATCATATTTTGACCTCTAGAGCTTGGATTTTGGCGATTTTTGATGGATTTTTCACACAATTTAAATGGGTAAGTGTTCTGTATTGGTAAAAAAGAGTCTTACACGTAAGATGACTCTTGACAACTCAGCCAGCTACGTGGACCAAGGAAAACATGACAGCTGGATATAACTCTGTAAAGAGGTACGGAACAAAGAGGCACGGTTCAATAAACCTTTGAGTTCATCAGCCACGGGAAACTCAACTTAATTAAGATGGGGAAGAGACACGGTCAGAGTGAATCCGGACAGAGCTACGGGCAGATTTGAGGATCCTCAATGAATGACTTATACGTTATGTAACCTACATGCAATAGTTACAGTTACCCTTTGTAACACCTCATTAATGGGCGATCATTGCAAGAATCAAACGTTATATTAAGAAACCCCCTATATAAAGGAAGGGAAGATAACTTGTAAAGGGGATCTGAGAATTTCTAATACTACACATTTTACTTTGTTGTGTATCATTATTGCTTTCTATTTATTTTCCTTTATTCAATATCATTTCCTTGATTATCAGTAACCCGCGTTTATCCTAAATATAGCTTTGGTCAAAGGATATAATTCTTTGGTTAAACAAATTGGTTCCGTTACCGGGAATCTGATAATCTTTGTTCGTTTTTCTATTGATATCCTCTAAAACTATGTCGAACTCCAACGACAACAACCTACAGAGGAATGGAACCCCAGTTCCATCACCTCAAGGAACCCCTCGTGGTTCAAGGGAACCATCCCCAGAAAGATCTGACAACAACCGCACAAATAATGAGCAAACGGTAGAACAAGATCGAATAAGACAAATGATTGCAGAGTACGTGGGACAAGCTTTACAAGAATTTGCAAGGAGACTACCAGTAGCACCACCTGAATCACTGACACCACCTCCATACAATACAGTCACCAGGTAAAATCCTCAGTTTGGATTGGTAAACTCGGCAAGGGGTGACACCCCTAACGAATCTCTCGAAGTGAGACCAGGTATGACTAATAACTCTGAATTACAAAATTTACTGCTAACCATGCAGAAATAGATGAAGGAACAAACCAATAGAATCGAGCAAATTCCTGGAGTACCGCCTATTATCAAAGGCATTGACGTTGATAGATATTCTCAGCAACCTTGGAAGCCAAGCGCAACACCTTTGCCTATACCCAAGAAGTTTAAAATTCCTGACGTTCCCAAATATGATGGAACAACTGACCCACGCGACCATGTGAGCGCTATCACTACAGGAGTAAAGGGAAACGGCTTAACAAAATAGGAGATTGAATCAGTCCTTGTCAAAACATTTGGAGAAACACTCACCAAAGGAGCCCTAAACTAGTATTCTCTTCTCCCTGAAAATTCTATTGACTCTTTTGCTGAGCTTGTAGATTCAGTTATATAAGCACACTCTGGTGCACAAAAAGTTGAGAAAAGAATGGAAGACATATTCAAAATAAAGCAAGGAGACACGGAACTACTCCGCGAATTTGTAGACAGGTTCCAACGAGAAAGAATGCAATTACCCAGGGTGCCTGATAATTGGCCATGGCATTTGCAAGCAACCTATATGATAAAAGCTCGGAAGCCACGAGAAGACTCAAAGAAAGTCTAAGAGAATTCCCACCTACAACGTGGAATGGCGTATATAACAGGTATATCACTAAACTTAGAATAGAAGAAGATATCATTGCTCGTTCGAGAGATGAAGATCATTCCAAATCCAGACGTCCTGAATCAGACAGAAGATCGGGTAAAAATAGGTACGATCCTAACATAGGAACATCGGGGCGTGAAATTCGTCCCAGGTTCGAAAATACTAGGTCAGACTATAGACCACCAGGAAGAGACGTGGGATCATCCTCATCCAGATCCAGAAAGGATCGAGATAAACGGCCTAGAGGTAATTCCCGAATTGGGGATCATACCTTTAATGTAAGTACTCCTGAACTTGTCTCAATATTAAGAAAAATGGGAGATAAGGTTAAACGGCCCAAAGAGATGCGATCAAATCCAAATAAAAGGAACCCAGATTTCTGGTGTGAGTTCCATAACGATCATAGGCACAGGACTGCGGATTGTAGATATTTACAAGGTGAAATAGAACATTTATTGAAACAGGGCTATTTAACAGAATTGTTTAGTGATAAAGGTAAACATGCATATATGAACAACAGGTAGGAGCCCCCAAAGCCTCCTTCTCAAAAGCGAACCGTCAATGTGATACATGGAGGAGAGGAGCTAAACGAAATAGTTTGCCTATTAGCATTAAATGTCACAATTACCCACGGAAATTGGGTTCGAGAAAATCCAACCGAAGATGAAATAACCTTTGACGATGCAGATTTTGGTGGACTAATGCTTTCCCATAATGATGTCCTAGTAATATCCCTACTCATTCATGACACTAACGTTAAAAGAGTGTTGATTGATCAATCGAGGTAGTTCAGTCAATATCATCTTGTTAAGAGTCGTGGAAGAAATGCTCATGGAAAATCAGGTGATCCCAAAGGCCCGAGCCATATGTGGGTTTGATAACTCTACGGTGATAACCAAAGGCGAGATCGAACTTAGCACTTACGCTGAGGGAGTAACTAAGAACACCAAATTCCAAGCCATTGATATTGACATGGCTTATAATATGATTATGGGAAGACCTTGGATCCATGACATGAAAGCAGTACCATCCACCTTACATCAGGTAATCAAATTCCCTTCAGAATTGGGATTCAGAAAAATTAGAGGTGATCAACAGACCTTCAGAAATATAAATTCCGTGGCACTTTATAACAATAAAAGAACGAAAGAACCAGAAGATAGAGAAATTTTTCAAGCAGATGTCACCGGCCAAACAGGTACGGAAAAAACTACTAACCAAACAGGTACAAAAGAAGTAAATGTTCAAACAGGTACGGGGGGAGATACCCACAAGAAGATGGATCCAGTCGCCACGGGAGATGCGTCGGACCATATAGATATGGACTCTAGACCGGACGTCATTCATGAACCGGAAGAATACGAACACATCAAAACAACTACGGAAGAGCTCGAAGTTTTTCCATTGTTTGAACAAAAACCTGAACAGAAGGTGTATGTAGGCACGAGGTTGAGTCCCGATTGAAAAGGTACGTTAATTGATTATATAAAAGCTAACGCAGATTGCTTTGCGTGGTCCCACTCAGATATGACAGGTATTCCACCCGAAGTGATGACTCATAAACTAAATGAAGATCCATCATTCGTACCTGTTAAGCAGGAAAAAAAAGCAAGGACCATTCAAGAATCAAGTAATTGACGAAGAGGTACAAAAACTCTTGAAAATTGGTTCAAGACGAGAGGTAACATACCCTAACTGGTTAGCTAACACTATGGTGGTACCTAAAAAGAATGGCAAATGGAGGGTATGTGTATATTATACTGATTTAAGTAAAGCATGCCCCAAAGATTCGTCCCCATTACCGCATATAGATCAAATGATTGATGCTACCGCAGGTCATGAATTATTAAGATTTCTAGATGCATATTCTGGTTATAATCAGATTAAAATGGATCCCTCAGACGAGGAAAAAACCTCTTTCATTACGAATTGTGGGACTTACTGCTATAAAGTTATGCCTTTTGGCTTAAAACAATGCTGGAGCAACCTATCAAAGGCTAGTGACTAAAATTTTCCAAGAACATCTGGGAAAAATGATGGAAGTTTACATTGATGATATGTTGGTAAAATCAACACGGGCGGAAGACCACTTCCAGCACCTTTCTATTACTTTTGACATTTTACGCACGTATAACATGAAGTTGAATCCAGAAAAATGCGCTTTTGGGATACAATCGGGTAAATTTTTGGGTTTCCTTGTATCAAATAGAGGAATAGAGGTAAATCCCACTAAAATTAAAGCTATAAAAGAAATACCTGATATACTAACAAACAAAAAAGAAGTTCAAAGACTGATAGGAAGAATAGCGACTTTGGGAAGATTTATTTCCAGGTCTTCCGAAAAAAGTTTTAAATCCTTTTCAGTTCTCAAAAAGCAAAATCAGTTCGAATGGACTGAAGAATGTCAGCAGGCCCTCAAGAATTTGAAGGATTATATATCAAAACCTCCGCTTCTGTCAAAGCCAAAAGAAGGGGAAAGATTGTACATCTACCTAGCTATCTCAAAAATTGTTGTAAGTACATTACTGGTAAGAGAAGACAAAGGTAAACAATCGCCTATTCATTACGTAAGTAAAACTTTACTAGATGCTGAAACCAGATATCCACATCTAGAAAAGTTAGCTTTAGCCTTAATAATGGCATCTAGAAAATTATGACCCTATTTTCAATGTCATCCAATCACTGCCGTGACTTCTTATCCTTTAAGAAATATATTGCATAAGAAAGAACTGTCAGGAAGATTAGCCAAGTGGGCCATAGAACTAAGTGAGCATGAAATAATATATCAGCCTAAGACTGCGATTAAGTCACAAATATTAGCTGATTTTGTTGCTGACTTTAGTAATAACATTGTTCCTGAAGAAGGAAGGAGTTACAACTATATAACGGTGCTAATCCGGGTCTATGGACCCTATTTACTGATGGCTCTTCCAATATAAAAAGTGCCGACTTAGGTATAGTCTTAATATCACCCAAGGATGAGAAGACACGACAAACTATTAAATGTTATCATATAACTAACAATGAAGCAGAGTACGAAGCTGTCACTGCAGGCCTAGAACTAGCACGAGAACTCTCAATTGAGCAAATCGCAATCAACTGCGATTCCCAACTGGTAGTAAATCAAATGCAGGGGACTTACATCACTCGAGAGACTCAGATGCAACAATATCTGGAAAAGGCACGAGAGCTCGTAAGACAATTCAAAAAATGGAAGGTAATACAAATACCTAGAGAGGAAAATGCAGAGGCAGATGCATTAGCAAACCTCGTAGCAGTTACAGAAGTAACAAATAAAGACAATGCAATTTTCATCCATCTATTCCATTCAGCAATCGACCAGGACAGAAATGAGGTAACTTTCAACAATTTAACCTGGGATTGGAGAAACAAAATTCTTAATTTTTTGCAAAATGGTACCGTACCTGAAGACAAGAAAACAGCTCAAGCACTTTGCTGCAAAGCTGCACGGTACAGTCTCATTCGCAACTCATTGTATCGCAAGATGTTCGGAGGGCATCTAGCTAAATGCCTCTGATCTAATCAAACGGAGTTCGTGATGAGAGAAGTCCATGAAGGACACTGTGGAAGTCATTCAGGAGAAAGATCCTTGGTAAAAACCCTAATCAGAGCCGGGTATTATTGGCCGAAGATAGAAGAGGATGCTGAAATCTTCGTATCCAAATGCGACAGGTGCCAAAGGTTCGCCAATAATATTCATCGACAAGCAGAACTATTGCATCCAATCATATCTACATGGCCCTTCATAAAATGGGGGATGGACATAGTGGGATCTCTTTCCCAAGCTAAAGGATAGGTACGGTTTTTACTCGTGCTTACTGATTATTTCAAAAAATGGGTAGAAGCAGAAGCGTTCAAACAAGTGTGGGAAAAGGAAGTTAAAAGCTTCCTATGGCGAAACATAATATGCCACTTTGGGATACCGAAGGAGATCATGTGTGATAGTTGCCCACAATTCATAGGCTCTCAAATCACAGAATTCTTTGAAAGCTGGAAAATCAAACGAATCACTTCGATGCCATATTATCTCGTGGCTAATTGTCAAGCTGAGTCAACAAATAAAATCATCATCAATAATATAAAGAAGCGGTTAGATAAAGCCAAAAGAAATTGGCCTAATGAATTACTAGCGGTATTATGGGCATACAGAACAACATCAAAAACAGCCACGGGAGAAACTCCCTTCGCACTTGTCTATGGCTCAAAAGCCTTAATACCCGTGGAGATTGGTGAACCAAGCATAAGGTTTATAATAGCCACGGAGGAAGCAAACAACGATGAGTTAAGGACTAATCTGGACCTGCTCGAACCCCGAAGGGAAGCAACATTAATACGGATGGCAGCCCCAAAACAAATCACAGAACGCTACTTCAACCGAAAATCCCATATCAGATACTTCAAGATTGGGGATTTCGTCCTCAAAAAATTCTTTCAATGTACAAAAGAAGCAGGCGCAGGAAAGCTAATGTAACGACTCGGTCTGTCGTTACGTAAAACTTGCATTAAAATTTTTGTTATTGACTTGTTATGGATTGGATATACTGTTATTGATGTGTGAGAGTTGGTAGGATTGGTATCGGAATGGTTGCAGTGATGATTTAGTCACTTAGTCCTTAAGAATGGCCTTAAGATGAGAAAAATCAACTGAGAGTTGACTTATTGGTAAACGACCACGGAATAAGAATTTTATAGCTCGTATAGCTTCGTTAGGTGATTTGGGACTTAGGAGTGTGTTCAGAATAATTTTGTGATGTCCGGTGTAGAATTATGCTTGAATTAGCGAAAGTTAGTTTTTGGTGATTTTTGGTCGGCAGTGAAAAATAGTCTATCGGGGTCAGAATGGAATTCTAAAAGTTGGAACAGGTTCGTAATGTCATTTGTATGTGTCTACAAAATTTCAGGTCAATCGGAGTTGTTTTTGATAGTTTCGGCATCTTTGGTGGATTTTAGAAATTTCAAAGTTCTTAGGCTTGAATCCGACGTAAATTTGGTGTTTTGATGTTAATTTTGGTGTTTTGAGAGTGAAACTAAGTTTTAATGATCATATGTGATGAGTTGGTATAGTTGGTTGGGGTCCCAAGGAGCTCGGGTGAGTTTTGGATAGGTTTGGGTTGCGTCGTGCTCGTTTTTCTTATGTTTCGGCGTTGTTTCTTCAAGCATAAATGATATCATATTGAACAAATGAGCTCCTATTACTGTTTTTAATGAAACATTAGATTCGTATCGTTATTACGGACCCGTAGCAAAAAGAATCATCGAATTTGGACATCGTATGAGGATTTTATGGCAATTTTATCAAGATTGCCCAGATTTTTCAGGTTAATGACGACATTGCCCCTGACGGCGTATTAAACACCTGCACTATTTGAAAATCTTAAAACCTACATATCTCCTTCATTATAAGGTCCAATTGAGTGATTCAAAAGCCTAAATTGATTAGAATTTCACAAGGAATCCATTGGGAGCAGTAAAACGCATGAACAGTATATATATAACGAGCAGTTCGAGGTTTCGTCCAATTTTTGACCGGGGAGAAGCTTTTGAGGCGATTTTTAAGAGGGGAAATCAGTGTTCTTCATAGAGGTAAGCGTCTTGATCATTAAAACTCGTTTATGGATGATCATGAAAAACAGTAGAAAAATAGGATTTTGGGGCATGAGATTATGAGACCTTCAAGGGTCGATTTGAGGGGTCAAACGGACTCCGATTTTGGTGTTCTTTATATGTACGGAATCGTGAGAAGATGAAGAACACTTTTCTGTAAAAATTTCTGAGTTTCGGGATGCGTCCCGGGGGTCGGGTTTTGACCGGTTTCGGATTTTTGAGTTAAATTCGATATTTTTCAATGGGAATTTATTCCTTAAGCATATGTTGATGATAAAAAACTGAATTTGGTAGATTTGGAGCCTTAGGAGGTTCATTCGAGAGGCAAAAGTGTTTCGGAATGATTCCGGGCTAGTTTTGAGGTAAGTAATGTCTTTAAATCCTGTCCTGAGGGTATGAAACCCTGGACTATGCACCCTTTCACGGGTTTTGGAATACAAAGATTGAAACTTGGGAAATATATTTCCTACTTAGGCAACTATTGAGTTTTGAAACCGATTTTTAAGCCTTTGCTTAATTAGTATTTATATATTAAGATATGTTTTGGGCTGTAAGCCATGGTTGGGGCCTAATGCCGACTTGTTTACCCTTTGAGGGTTGTGTTTACTATATTTTCCTCACTGATATGCTATGATTTTACACTCAGTCTTTTCCTGGTAAATTATTTTGACACTCGGAGTATTTTGATACTATTTATTGAAAAATGAAATACTGTTTTGGGTCGAGAACCCGGTATGTTTATGGCCTAAGGGCAAATTTAGAGTGTTTGACTGAGTGATGTGAGGAGGCTTCCAAGACTTATGAGTGATGTGAGGAGGCTTCCAGGCCTTATGAGTGATGTGAGGAGGCTTCCAGGCCTTATGAGCGATGTGAGGAGGCTTCCAGGCCTTATGAGCGATGTGAGGAGGCTTCCAGGCCTTATGAGTGATGTGAGGAGACTTCCAGGCCTTATGAGAGAGATGAGAAGGCTTTCAGGCCTTATGTTGTTATTGCGCTTGGGTTGTAGGAGCCCTTTCGGAGTCTGAGCCCATTTCCAGTGAGCGCCGGAGAGGTGAGGAGGCTTCCAGGACTTATGAGAGAGGTGAGAAGGCTTCCAGCCCTTATGTTACTATTGCGCTTGGGCTGTAGGAGCCCCTCCGGAGTCTGTAACACACCCCCAGTGAGCGTCGGTATCGATTGAGTGATGATTATTGCCGCGGGGCTGATACTGAGTGATGATTTATACTGAATGATTGTGAGGTTGCCTGATGGGCAGAGTGATTGTGAGGTTTCTTGATGGGTATAGTGATTGTGAGGTTGCCTGATGGGCTGATACTGAAAGAAATTTGTTACGAGAAACGATTATGGCCCGAGGGGCAGTTTTATGAAGATTTTTACTGAGTTTTCAAACTATGATTTACTTCATTTTCAAACTGGTTTTACAGAGAATTTTATTGAGATATACTGATATTGCACTTGTTTTCAAAAGATTTATGGAAACTGATTTCGAACTTATTATTTGATGAATACTACATGGTGACTTGGTGTTTTGCTGGTTTTGTGGAATGGTGTATATGTACTGTGTGTTTTATATTACTCAGACTGTGATTTATTTTCATTACTACTGAGTTGGCATACTCATAAAGACTCCCTTTGCCTCTGTGCACAGATTCAGGTGACGGTTCGGAGCAGTAGCTGTCTCAGTTCGTTAGCAGTTGTTTACGGGATTTCGAGGTAGCTGTCCAGCGTCCACAGCTTCTTCACTTCCCTTCCTTATTATGCTTTTAGCATTTGACTCAGAGACACATATTATAGTTTTAGAAGAGTTAGATTTATTTCCATAGATGCTCATGACTATTGACTCCAGTTCTTGGGAGGTTGTTTAGACTATTATGGGGACGCTAAGACTTAATTATATTATTTGTGCTATGGTTGCATGCTTATTATTAAATTGTGAACTGTTATAATTGAATAAACGTGTAGTAAGGTGATGATTGGCTAGACTATTACCACGATAGGCGCCATCACGGCCTGTTAGGATTTGGGGTCGTGACAAGTTGGTATCAGAGCACTAGGTTACATAGGACTTAATGGTCATGAGCAGGTTTAGTAGAGTCTTGCGGATCGGTACGGAGACGTCTGTACTTATCTTCGAGAGGCTGCAGAACCCTTAGGAAACATTCACAATCTTGAATTCTTATCGTGCGAATCCATTTATTCAGTCAAAGGTGTAACTCTTTGAATTCCTTTCATGTATTCGAATGCGCATGCGAGCGCTTGGTATCAGTTGTGCGTTGGCGGCTTGTGACTTCCATGGGTGAGATGTGATTTTTAACATGTTAATAATGGGCCAGTCGGAAGGACTTGAGGTCGGATTTTGTCTGTGGATTGAGTATTGAGGTTTCATTTGGGTGAGCACATGTGTTGGGGGACTTACATGTCCTTTTGTGTCTTTATTGATGGAACTTTGTGACTAGATGACTACATGGTGAGCGTGATCGTATAGTTAGATGTATTAAGGTTGTTTGATTGTGACCAAAATGAATTGGCGGTAGATGTGGCAAGAACCATTTATTATTTGACTTCTGTATTGAGTTAGAATATGGCTTCGAGTCATGAGTATTGAAGGACCTCTCGTGTAGTTTAGTTGTGGAGTGATGTGGGTTTTCCTGTTATGTTTTGAGTTCCTGTGATGTCTTTTGAGCTGACCAATGCCCCAACATCGTCTATGTATTTGATTGCCGATTTATTCAGCCATATTATAAATCCTTTGTTATTGTATTTATTGATGGCATCCTGCCGTACTCTCGTAGCCAGGGATAGCATACTCGGCATTTGATGATGGTATTACAAGGATATAGGGAGGAGAAGCTTGTGCGAAGTTCTCCAAGTATGAATGTTTGGCTCAGTTCAGTAGCATTCTTGGGACACGTGGTGTCCAGTGAAGGTATCTATGTGGTCAGGCGAGTGTGAGTAGAGCTTCCAGAAGCTTAAGAATTCCTTGACCACAGCCCCAGTGTTAGTATTGCCATTAGCTTCAGGTTCTTATACCGCTTAATGGGATGTCTCGAGGGCAGGCAGTGGTTGTGTTCTAATGTAGGAAGGTATAGTGATTGCGTGATTGCTATGATTTTTGGAAGTGTATATGGAGATATCATTTTGAGGTTAAGCAGGCAAGGTATCTCCTGCGGGTTGTCCTGAGGTGTGTGACCCTTATGTTGATCTGTAGTAAGTTCTCTCTATCAGTAAATGATGTATATTGTAATCTGAGTTTAGATCGCTTGTGAGAGTTGGCATGACCATTACAATGGTGAATGCGAGATTTGCATAATAATTAAGGGTTAGATGGTTTGGGTCATATGAAATTATGAAGGATTTAATTGAATCTCATCACAGTATGGTGGCAGTGATAGCGTATGGGCATCGCGAGTTATTGTTTGTCTTGATCTTTGGATTTGAGCCAAGTGAGGGAATCCGTTAATGATAAGTTAATTACACGATTATGTGTTGTATTGGTTTCGGTTCGAGGTATGTTGGTGAATCAGTTATGACC
>ML248838.1:33148-62029 GCA_005239495.1 Nicotiana undulata
GAGTGTCTAACTCAGTGATGTGAGGAGGCTTCCAGGCCTTATGAGTGATTTGAGGAGGCTTCCAGGCCTTATGAGTGATGTGAGGAGGCTTCCAGGACTTATGAGTGATGTGAGGTGGCTTCCAGGCCTTATGAGAGAGATGAGAAGGCTTCCAAGCCTTATGTTGTTATTGCGCTTGGGCTGTAGGAGCCCGTTCGGAGTCTGAGCCCATTTCCAGTGAACGCCGGAGAGGTGAGAAGGCTTCCAGGCATTATGAGAGAGGTGAGAAGGCTTCCAGGCCTTATGTTACTATTGCGCTTGGGCTGTAGGAGCCCCTCCGGAGTCTGTAACACACCCCTAGTGAGCGCCGGTACCGATTGAGTGATGATGATTGCCCGCGGGGCTGATACTTAGTGATGATTTATACTGAATGGTTGTGAGGTTTCCTGATGGGCAGAGTGATTGTGAGGTTTCCTGATGGGCTGATACTGAAAGAAATTTGTTACGAGAAATGATTATGGCCCGAGGGGCAGTTTTATGAAGATTTTTATTGAGTTTTCAAACTATGATTTACTTCGTTTTCAAACTGGTTTTACTTAGAATTATATTGAGATATACTGATATTGCACTTTTTTTCAAAGGATTTCTGGAAACTGATTTCGAACTTATTATTTGATGAATACTACATGGTGACTTGGTGTTTTANTGTCCAGCGTCCACAGCTTCTTCACTTCCCTTCCTTATTATGTTTTTAGCGTTTGACTCAGAGACACATATTATAGTTTTAGAAGAGTTAGATTTATTTCCATAGATGCTCATGACTATTGACTCCAGTTCTTGGGAGGTTGTTTAGACTATTATGGGGACGCTAAGACTTAACTATATTATTTGTGCTATGGTTGCATGCTTATTATTAAATTGTGAACTGTTATAATTGAATAAACGTGTAGTACCACGATAGGCGCCATCACTATGGTTGCTAGCCTAGTACCACGATAGGCGCCATCACGGCCTGTTAGGATTTGGGGTCGTGACAGCTAAGTCCAAATTAGGAAGGACCCTACAAAATCCGAGGCATAGCTGGTAAGGGCGCCTACGAACCGGAAGCCATGGATGGAAAAATCCTACCAACAAGCTGGAATGCCATCCACTTGAGGAAGTGCTACTTCTAAGGAAAAAAAGTACCCCCGATCAGGTATCACACGTTCGATTTTATTTTGAACATTTAAAATTTTACTAACGTTTTTAGATGATAGGCATAAAGCTAACCCATCACCAGATGATGATATTAGACCTGCAAAGATGCGAGGAAATAACATAATTCCCGGTCTAGGGTTACACTTTATGATGGATGTTTTAAAGGGTTAAGCAATCATCATCTAAAAAACTATATACCTTTGAGTCCCGCACGTTTTTCCTTTTCAGGAAAAAGACCACAAGGAAGGAATTATTAAGTGCACGAGATTTCATTCTTCAAAGCTCAAACACTTGGGGGACTATAAAGTATGGAAGGCTAAGACGAAGCAAAGAAGACTTTCGGAAAGTCAAAGCTCGAGCCTGAAGATCCATCTACCCAACAAGTCAAGTGATACGAGCAAAATTGAAGGAAGCAAAATTGAAGGAACTGAAGACTCAAAATTCAAAGCCTAAATCAAAAAACCTTCGAACATGTTCGAGTTAAAAGGCAAAGTATTAGCTACGAGGAAGAAATGCACATCTTTGTACTTATTCAAAACTGTTGTAGCAAATACAGTTAGGGGTAAAATATCATCATCATTGTACTCATTAAAAAACTGTTGTGATTTAAAACAGTTACGAAATCTTTGTACTCATATAGAAAACTGTTATCAAAGAAAACAGTTACGGATGAAAGATCAAAATCCTTGTATTTGGTTAAAAACTGTTATCAAATAAAACAGTTACAGATGAAAAAGCATTTCCCTTGTACTTATTAAAACTGTTGTTAGCAAAAACAGTTACGGGTAAAAGCCCCAATCATTATGAAAACTGTTACTAATGAAAAACATTTGTTTCATTGTATTAATTCAAAAAATCTGTTACCTATGAAAAATAGTTACGAATACAAGTGTATATCCAATCTGTTAAATGAAAACAGTTGCAACATGGGGTTTAGACGATAAATCAAACACATGTAAAATGCCATGAAAGTTCAAACGAAAACCTTTCCTCAAAAGCATTCTTAAACATGTGAAAAATTCCTATCACCCTATTGCATTATTACACCATTATGAAGTTGAGACGTCTTCTTCATTAAGTGTCTATAAAAAATAAAGGGACCTCTTTCATAAATAAAGCCTATTACAAACAAGGCTCACACTTTGTACAAACACCGTGCCTACTATGAAAAGGTTCGAGTGCTTTTAGCATTTTTATGCGAAAGTTCAGAGGTAAAACTAAAAACCTCAAAAATCAAAACATGCAAAAGACTTAAGAGTGGAACAGAAGCTCAAAACTGAAAAGTCATATTTTGCATATATATATATATATAAACAAAAGAGAGCGGCTAAGTAAGAACTAAGTACTAACTATGACTTAGCCGCATATAATTTTAACATTTAAGGTGCCCCTAAGTTGTCAGTTGGGGACTTTAGTAAGATCCAAATTTACCCCCGATGGAGCTGGGGGTAACCACCAATCCAATAAATAAATAAAAAAAGAACCAACACTTTAATCTTCTTGAGGAGGAGGATTGATTTCTTCATCAGCAGGAGAAACGGGAGAAACTTGGGACGAAGAGGCATGAGCGACAGGAGTCTCATCATCAGGTGAAGAGAGGTTAAGACCTTGTTGAGCCTTCTCCATGGCCTCCTTGGTTTTAGCTATTTCAGCACTAAGGTCGAAACCCTCTTGACTCATTTCCTTCAATGTGTCAAGACGAGAATTCATATATGCCCAGCTCACATCGACAGCAGCCGCCTCTTCGAGATCTTCGTAATCTCTTGCCCATACTTGAAGCTCAACCTTTAGCCCATCCTTCCCCGCTTCAGCAGCTTCATGGGCAGCCCTCAAAGGCACAATCGATTCCTCCAGAAGTTGGACTCTATCTAAAGCATTACGAAGTTCTTCTTGGGTCCGGGTGAGAGATTGCACGAGCTCGCCAGAATATTCCTCCTTCTGCCCTAGCAAGTCCTTCAAGTTCCTAATCTCCTCCGAGCCTCGAGACAGCTATTCAGTAAATGAAGATTCCAGAATGCTCTTGTCCTTATCAGCCTAATTTGAAGAAGCCTTCTCCACTGCCAGTTCCGCTACCATAATTCACAGTTGCCGCTTTAAGGTACTCCTTTCCTCTTCTAGAGCATCCATATCAACCCTTAAACTGTCATACTCTGCTTTCAAGTTATCAACATCAGCCCGCAACTCTTTTGTCTCCTGGTCTGAATTTGAGATCCTCTTCATGAGCTCCATACCTATAAGATTTATCTACAGGAAACAGACCAATTAGATATGATAAATTTCATATACGAAAATGGAATGGGATAAACTGCACCATACCTTCAAAGAGGTATGCACGACCTCATTGGCCCATGTAAGAGCATTGTGGCTAGCTAGATTGGTCTTCTCCGTGGGACCTATCAAAGGCTTAAGCCATACTTCGGGCTCGCCCGTTTTCTCAAAAAGACTCCCCTCAGCTGGAACTTCTATTATTACTTGCCGCATCTCCCTGCTGGAAGACCTTACTTCCCTAACGGAAGGCACGAAAGCAGGTAGAGATGAAGCAGCAACAGGCACAGAGGGTTGAGGAACTGGAGAAGTCGCGGGCAAAGCAGTAGGCACGGAGGATTCAAGAGTTGAGGAAGCCACTGGCAAAGCAACAGCAGAAGCCATAATAGCCAAAGGAGCGGAGGAGACACGAGGAGTAGATGAAACAGCTTCTCTTAAAGAAGTAGGAAAAATAGCAGCCAAGGGAACTTCATCTGAGGCAAGGCCAAAACCTTCTACAGACTCATGAATGGGAGAAGGTGAAGCATCTTCAGAGGTAGAGGGTCTAACTACAGACACGGAAGGAAAAGTCATGGGTGTAGACTCATCGTCTGAAACCACCGCCTTCTCTGTGACCTGTGCACCAAAGCACCGTCCTCTTCTTCTTCTTCTTCTACAGAACGAGACTCACCAACCTTCCTCTTCAAGGAAGACGAACCAACAATAATCTCTTGGGCTTGGTCCAGAGACATCTTTGGAACAGACATAGCAGACACCCCACAAGCAGAAAATCCTATCAAAAAGGAAAATGTTAAGCAAAAATAAAGAAGGCTTGAGTAAGGAGAGAAGTAGAAACAAAAGCTTCACTTACCGTGGGTCTTCACTTGCCAACCGTACTTCCCAACGAAGTACTTCCAAGATCTTTCCTCCAAAGGAGCAACAGACAACAATTTCTCTACCCAATCACGGATACCGGAGACATTCTCAACAGTACCCATGATTGCTGAAAGAAGAAGAAATCGATACGGTGTTAAATAAAACATCTCGAATCAGAAAGAGAAAAAATAAATAAATGTGAGCTAAAATGTACTCACGTGCACGATTCTACTTCTTAGGGAATGGAAGATTTTCTTCACCCACTAAACCAGCAGTGGGTACAGCAACGTACCGAAGGTACCAACCTCTATCCTTATCATCTCCAGGGGTTACCAACACTCTTTTACTCCGAGCAGTCAGAGTAAAAACCCCTTGACAAAATAGGGCAGGAGAGTAGAGATGAATAAGATGGCTAAAAGTAAAAGGAACTGAGGCTAAAGAAGCTAAACTCCTAAGACACGCGACAACTCGCCAAACAAGCAGACCAACTTGTCCTAAGCAAATATTGAAGAAATGGCACAATTCAATTATGGCTGGATCAATGGGAGGTCTAAACCCTAAAGTAAAAGAGTACGTATAAACAAAAGAATATCCCGTCTTGTAAGACGTTATTCTTTGATTACTATTCGAAATATAGAAAGGGAAATCAGACCTCCAAAAATACTCCCTACGAACTAGGGAAATTTGACCTTCAGTAATAAGGGTTAGATATCTCTCAACACTATCAAGAGAAGAAGACTGATCTACGAGAACTTGATTGTCCCAAGTAAAGACAAATTCAGCGGGAATAATTTCATCAACTCTAGGTTCACGAAGGTGTTCATCTCTACCTCTAGCCAAAGAACGGGAAGCCCTAGCCCTAGGAGAAACTAGAGACCTAGCAGAAGGAGGGAGAACTATCGGAGAAGAAGAAGAGCCTCTAGAAGGAGTGGATCCTAGACTCCTTAGTCTACCACCCCTTCGATTCCTAGTAGGAGCAGAAGAAGGTGTTAAGTTCTCCGCATTTATTACTCTTTTGGGTTGATTTAAAGAAGACATGTTTACAAAGGAAATGAGAAATTCTTTACAAATAAAAGAGACGAGTTAGAAAGTGTTTCGTGAAAGTAAAGAAAAGAAGAAGGGTATTTATACTTGAGAACAATCGTCAAACATAGGAAACAATAATGATGAAAAGTCATAATTGAAGGTGTCGCTTCGGGACTGACGCAGCCGCAAAAAGCCCTAAAGGGCGTCGAGTAACCGCAGAACCAATCCGAGAAGAACGTGTGGAATGAGCATAAAAGGGATGTGACAAACGACGCCTATGTTCATAGAAGGATACAATGTTTCGAGGTAAAGCGGTGACAAAATATTCCCGCCATAAATGCGTATCCACTAACTAAATATTAATCGATAAATAAATGGTAAGTGGGGGGACTATCTGTATTGCTAAAAAAGAGTCTTACACGTAAGATGACTCTTGACAACTCGGCCAGCTCCGTGGACCAAGGAAAACATGACAGCTGGATATGACTCTGTAAAGAGGTACAGAACAAAGAGGCACGGTTCAATAAACCTTTGAGTTCATCAGCCTTGGGAAACTCAACTTAATTAAGACGGGGAGGAGACACGGTCAGAGTGAATCCGGACAGAGCTACGGGCAGATTCGAGGATCCTCTATTAATTACCTATACGTTATGTAACCTACATGCAACAGTTACGGTTACCCTTTGTAACGCCTCATTAATATAATAATTAGTCATTAATGGGTGATCATTGCAAGAATCAACCATTATATTAAGAAACCCCCTATATAAAGGAAGGGAAGATAACTTGTAAAGGGGATCTGAGAATTTCTAATACTACACACTTTACTTTGCTGCGTATCATTATTGCTTTCTATTTATTTTCCTTTATCCAATATCATTTCCTTGATTATCAGTAACCCGCGTTTATCCTAAATATAACTTTGGTCAAAGGATCTAATTCTTTGGTTAAACATGTTCTTCAACTAGAATTAAATATATTCCATGAATTAGTCCTTGTTTTTATAATTAAATTTGTGTTTTGGGTTGAGGAAAATGTGGGTTTTGAAAGGAAACTTCTAAATTGAATAATCATGATTTGAAGGACGAAACGATATCGGAATTTGATAAAATTTGTAGGATTGAAATCGTAACGGAAAGGGTATTTGGATTTTGTAAACTTTGACGCGTTCCGAGGTGCGGGCTCGGGGGTCTTCTTTTGGGTCGATTTTTATAAATTGGTAAAGATTGAAACTTTATTATTCGGAATAGTTCCTTATACAATTTATGTGTACTTTGAAGTTGTTTTAGTTGATTCTGAGTTGTCCGGAGGTCTTTTCACCCGAGGAGTCCATTTTAGAGTACAAGGTTGTCGTCTTCGAAGTAAGTATCTTACCTAACCTTGTGTGGGGGAACTAACTCTTAGGATTGAGTCTTCTATGTTGATTGTATCCCGTGTACGCGAGGTGACGAGTGCGTACGCGGACTTATTTGCAAATAGATTGGCCTTTTAGGATTCATAGGTCCTTATATCCCCCGTGTATTGTCACGACCCAAATTCCATAAGGTCGTGATGGCGCCGGAGACCACTGTCAGGCAAGCCAATCCTTAACTAGTTGGAATAATTCTTGTTTTAAACATTTTCGAAATCGTTACCTTTCATTGCATTTCATAATCAAATGAATAAATCTTCGTAAATTAAATACGACAGAAAAAAATTCAGTTTATGAATATAAATCCCAACATATCCCCTGAACCCGGTGACACAAGTACATGTGAAATTTCTAAGAATTTATTCAATTATACAACGCTTGTCTGAGGTACAAATTGGACAACGAATTTAAAATAAAGTAAAAATACATAGGAGGGAGACTCTGCCAGCTGCGGAACGCCTCCAGATGATGCAGCCCGTCTAAGTCTCCAAGTCAACCATTGTGATGTGAAGGTACCTATGCAACAAAATGCACAGCAAGTGTAGCATGAGTACAAAAACAACGTGTACTCAGTAAGTATCCCGCCTAACCTGAGAGAGATAGTGACGAGAGGTCAAATTAGACACTTGCTATAAGTCGGATAAATATAATCAGATGAGGTGCTAAGCATAAGTATCATATAAAATCAATTAATTACTAGGGATAAGAAACATCAAACTTATTTCACCTTTTACACATCATTTCTTCTTCATTTAAACTGGCATTTCAACTTTTCCTTAAGCCGATGAACATGTATACATCACAGGAAATACACATCATTTATCATGCGCAATCAAAATGCCGATGGTCGAACGGCGCGGACCAAGAGTAATAAACTGTGCACTGCCGAGGGTCGAACGGCTCGAACCATAGATGCATCTATTTTCCCCGCTCGCGAATCGATCATGCGCCGTGGTAAACATAATAATAATAAGGCTAGCCTTCTCGCGAATCATACCTGCGACTCAGGTGCTCATAAGTACACGCATTCACATAATAATCCACATTTTTATCAAGAAAACAACTTCTCAAGAAAATAATAAAATTGTCTTTAGGTGAACATAACATGAAGATAGTCTTTAGGTGAACATAACATGAAGATGATTTTGGACTTAGGTGTGCGTCCATAATTGGGTTTTGGAGGTCCGTAGAGTAATTTGAGGTAATTTGGCAAAAGTTAGAATTTCGGCGATTTTGGCCGATAGGTGAAATTTTGATATCGACCTCGGAACGAAATTTTGAGAGTGGTTGTAGGTCCGTCGTGTAATTTTTATTTTGTCTGCAAAATCTTACGTCATTCCTAGTTGAATTGATAGGTTTCGGCACGAGTTTTGATAGTTGAAGATTTGAAGATTCATAAGTTTGATTTTTGGTTTGATCCGTCATTTTGGAGTTGTTTTATGCGATTTGAAACCTCGAGCGAGTACGTGTTAGGTTATAATACTTTTTTGTGTGATTAGACGGGGTCCCGGGGTGTTTCGGATGGGTTTCGGGTCAATTTTCCTTATATTTGAACTGCTGATGCTATCTTCTAGTTTCCTTCTATGTGATCGCATAGTAGTGGTCGTGATCGCATATTGTTACTTTGACCTACCCAGCTTTCCTTCATTGCGTTCGCATATATACGTCCTCGATCGCAGAAGTATATTTTCTCCTTCTCCGCGATCGCATCTACAGAATCGCATTTGCATAGTGCTTCCACTGGAGCATCGAGTTATTCCTTCTACGCGATCGCATCCCCTGCTTCGCAATCACGTAGTGTGGCATTGGGGCAGCAGATATTTTCTTATATGTGATCGCATATGTTCCTTCGCGATCACATATGTTCCTTCGCGATCGCATATAACCATTTTTGGCCAATAATATTTTCCTCTACGCGATCGCATACGAATTCCCGCGATCGCGATGCTTTAAAAACCTGGGCAGAATATATGTTTTCAAAATCGGGGGTTTCACAATTTTCATCATATTTTGACCTCTAGAGCTCGGATCTTGGCGATTTTTGATGGGTTTTTTCACACAAATCGAATGGGTAAGTGTTCTTCAACTAGAATTAAATATATTCCTTAGTCCTTGTTTTTATCATTAAATTTGTGTTTTGGGTTGAGGAAAATGTGGGTTTGAAAGAAAAATTTGAAATTAAAAAATCATGATTTGAAGGACCAAACGATATCGGAATTTGATAAAATTTGTGTGATTGAACTCGTATCTTAATGGGTATTCGGATTTTGTAAAATTTGACGGGTTCCGAGGTGCGGGCACAAGGGTCTACTTTTGGGTCGATTTTTATAATTTTGTAAAGATTGAAACTTTATTATTCGGAATAGTTCCTTATACAATTTATGTGTACTTTCAATTTGTTTTAGTTGATTCTGAATTGTCCGGAGGTCTTTTCACATGAGGATTCCATTTTAGAGTACCGGGTTGTCGTCTTCGAAGTAAGTATCTTGCCTAACCTTGTGTGGGGGAACTACCCCTTAGGATTGAGTCTTCTATGTTGATTGTAGCCCGTGTACGCGAGGTGACGAGTGCGTACTCGGACTTATTTGCAAATATATTGGCCTTTTAGGATTTGTAGGTCCTTATATCCCCCGTGTATGAAGTTGTAATTTTCACATTTGAGTTCCTGATTGCTAGTTTCATTTCTTCATGTTCAAATTAGAAATTACTTGCTTAGTGTACCTTGTTTCTTATTTGATCTTAATTGACTTAAATGAAGACTTTAACTTTCCTATCGTTGTGCTATTTCTTCCTTCATAAACTGCCTATTTAACTAGAACTAGTATGATCTCACCCTATAATTGTTTAGCAGAAATTGGAATATCTATATGTTGGTCTCAAGCATGCCCGTGTGTCGTACATTATGATTTATATGATTTTCCCTTAAGTGCTACTTAGGTTTAGTTGATAACCGTCCATGTTGATGGTATTTCCTTGGTTTTGCCTATTGCTGAGCATTCAAGCTGAGTTTATTCCGTGAAGCTAATTGTCTAAGTGAGATTGGTTATAGTTGCTTCCCTTGCCGGGATGATTTGTTTTCTTTTGTTGTGAACTTGAATGTTAAGAATAGTTGCTATATTTGCCTTGTTTTCCCCCCGTTGCACTGTTTCTCCTTGTGCTTGGTATTTCCCTTCAGTGGCTACTTCTTATGAGTGACTTTTTACCATTCTTGTGATTCAAGTCTTTGTATTGATTTTCTCATCGCACCTTGCATTCTATTTGTTTTTGCGTTTGTGCCTGTTGTGGCATGTATGTTGTTTCTGTCGCATTCTTGTTGTTTTCCTCAGTTGGCTGCAATGCATAATTAAGATGGGACTACGGACGTATTCCGGGAGCTTTCCCCCTGTGCTACATTGCACATTTAATTGGGACTACAGACGTATTCCGGGAGCTTTCCCCTTGTACTGCTTTGCAAATTTAAATTGGGACTACAGACGTATTCCGGGAGCTTCCCCCTATACTGCATTGCATATTTAAATTGGGATTACAGACGTATTTCGGGAGCTTTCCCCCTGTACTACATGGAAAATTCTGAGTTACGGACTAGGATCCGGTAGATTTATCTTGAGGAGATTGTGATCGAAAGATTTTATTGAAAAGTATAGCTGAAAAGGTATTTTCCTTAAAAAATTACATCAGAAGGACCTTTATTTCAAAGATATATTGTGATGACCCAAAAGGTCATCCTGCGTATATTTAGCTAAATATGTGTTCCGAGGCCCCGAAAGCCTCCGTTAATCTCGCCTCGATATGTGTGTGCATCCCGGGCGTGTTGCCGGGAAGCTTTTATGTGAAAACACTATGAAAATGGAATTTTATAATAATTAATGGAATAAAGTTGACTTTGGTAAACCGTGATTTGACGGTCCTGGAGGGTCTGTAGGAAAATATGGGACTCGGGCGTATTCCCGGAATCGATTCCGAGGTCCCAAGCCCGAGAAATAAATTTTTAAAGAAAATTATTTTCTGAAAATAATAAAAGGTTTTTGAAAATGATAATTAATGTGAAAAATGTGTTACCGGGCTCGTATTATGGTTCCGGAGCCCGGAACAGGTTTAACATATGTTATGTGACTTATCTGTGAAATTTGGTGTAAAACGGACTTGAAATGACGTGTTTTGGATCAAAATCGGAATAATTAAGCTTTATGAGATTTTAAGGAATTTCTATGAGTTTTGAGGTTTGAATAAGTTCGTAGGATGTTTTGGGAGTCATGTGTGTTTTTGGTCTTGAGAACCGAGGGCTCGGGTGAGTTTCGGGTAGCTAACGGGGTCTAAAACTGTTAGAAAAATCTTGTTTTTCTTCAGTTTCTGGTGTCTGGTGAAATACTCTATGCGATCACATAGGTAATGTCGCGATCGCATAGAGGTAGGAGAGGTGGGGAACCAGTAGCCTTTCGCGATCGCAATAGTGTGTCCGCGATCGCACTGTATTGTTAGAGCTGGGTGGGGGTCTGGCCAAGTACTCTTCACGATCGCAAGGTCCAGTCCGCGATCGCGTAGCATGGGGTCCTTGGTCTGTGCGATCGCAGTCGCTTCTTCGCGATCGAAGTATGGGGGAATCCCAAGTCCTTCTTCGCGATCGCATCATTCCAGTCGTGATCGCAGTGCTTTAGAATAAGACCCTCCGCGATCGCAACTTTAGTTCCGCGATCGCGATGAACAAAATCGCCCAGCTATATCTCTAATCAAAAAACAGAACACTCCATACGGGATTTTGATATTTTCAGTCTTCTCCTCCTTCTCCAACCTCCATTGAAGACCTCCAAGCCAATTCTTCCTCCACAGCTCCATAGGTAAGTGTTCTTGACATCATTTTCTCTTACTTTCATCAACTAATCACTAGAATCTAGGCCTAAAATCCTAAAATCAAAGTAGAAATTGGGGGTTTTGGGTAGAGTTAGGTTTTTGGGAATTTCGGGTAATTCAACCCCAATTTGGGGTCGGATTTCAAAACAAATTATATATTCTAACTCGTGGGGGTATGGGCAATCGGGTTTTGGTTCGAGCCTCGTGTTTGTACCAAGCGGGCCCGGGGTCGAATTTTTGTATTTTTGGAAGAATGCTTGAAAATGGGTAGTTAGGCTATTGAGTTGATTTATCGAGTCATTATTGATATTATTGAGTTATTATGCCTAGATATTATCGTTTCGGAGTCGTATTCTAAAGGAAAGGCGGTGTTAGAGGGTTGATTGCTATATTTTGGACCCAAGGTAAGTGTCTTGCCTCTCTTTGGTGAGGGAATAGGTATTTTATGCAATGTGCTAAGTCTTTATCATGTCCAATGCATAGGTGAAGTGACGAGTACCTATGCATTGTGTGTCATTGATTGATGCTTTCCCCTTGCCGGATATTGATTGATGCTTTCCCCTTGCCGGATATTGATTGATGCTTCATCATGTCCAATGCATAGTTGTTGTGATATTGATTGATGCTTTCCCCTTGCCGGATGATTTTGAACTATATTTCCACTATGCTGCATTCCTTACCATTGATATTTGTCATTGTTTTGGTGAGGAAGAGTGTAAAGCATGAAGGGTGATGCCGTGCCATGATATACATTGATCATACTATACATTTCATAGTGAGGAAGAGTGTAAAGCACGAAGGGTGATGTCGTGCCATGATTTATATTGATTATAATCACGAAGGTTAATGTTGTGCCATGATTTACATTGATTACATCATAACTTGCATAGTGAGGAAGAGAGTAAAAGCACGAAGGGTGATGTCGTGTCATGATTTACATTGATTACATTGACATACATAATACATCGCATAGTGAGGAAGAGAGTAAAAGCACGAAGGGTGATGCCGTGCCATGTTTCATGATTATTTCATATCGTACATCGCATTGTGAGGAAGAGAGTAAAATCACGAAGGGTGATGCCGTGCCATTATTTAAATTTCTGCCCATTTACACTGGTTTCCTTATCATTCATTTGTTAAATTTCCTTTTCTTGTTTGCTCTTCATGCTCACTTAACTGCTCTATCTCATTTGTTCCCCTTTAATTGCTCCCGTATCACCATACTTGTCTGCCTATCTATTGCCTTGTTTTTCCATGTTTTGGTTTGTAGAATAGGACAAGTTAACATTGTAGCTAAATCTAGCCTCGTCACTACTTCGGCCGAGGTTAGGCTCGGCACTTACTCAGTACATGGGGTCGGTTGTACTGATGCTACACTGCACTTCTTAATGTTGTGCAGATCCCGCACCCGGACCCCATGGACAGCGTTGAGGGAGTCACCTTCAGTCTACCCAGTAGCTTCAAGGTATACCCGCCAGCGTCCGTGGGCCTTTGTGTCTCTTATACCTTTGGATCTCTTATTGTCTTACATTTTCAGCTAGTTTCAAAGACAATGATGTATTTTCCTTTCAGACTTGTATTTAGCACTCTATAGAGAGTTCGTGAGTTGTGACATCCCAGTTTTTTGGGCTTATGCGACGTTCTATATTTACTATTTCACTTAGCATTTTTGAATTATTATTCCATTTCCGCTGTTAAAAATTGTAAGGTGTTTTGTTATTCTGTTAGGATGGTATCTCAATGTTAGATTAACTGTACACGTTGTCTTGTCTAGCGGGTTCAACGTTAGACGCAGTTACGGTCTGAAGGGTGGGATTTCGGGTCGTGACAAGTTGGTATCAGAGCTCTAGGTTGCTTAGGTCCCACAACTCCCGGACAAACTTGGTAGAGTCTGAGGGATCGGTACGGAGACGTCTGTACTTATCCCCTAGAGGCTGCAAAGTTAGGATAACTCCACATTTCTTCATCTCTGTCTTGCGATATGAATTCTGAGTACTGATTGAGTTCATATTCTACTCTCTCACAGATGGCGAGGACGCGTGCTTCCCTTGGTTCCGCTCAGAAGCCGGACGAGGCCGTGCTAGAGGCCGAGGCTGGGGCCGGGCTCATCCTAGAGCAGCAACCCCAGTGGAGGACCCTCAGGTTGAGTCTGACGAGGAGGTCCCAGTTCCGGCAGTCCCAGGTTGACCAGCGCAGGTCCTAGAGGGGTTCATAGCTACCCTAGTGCTTCAGGACACTCTAGTCCGCTTGGTGGGACTCATGGAGAGTGTGGCTCAGGCTGCTCTCCTTCCTACTGCACCAGCTAGATCTCAGGCTGGGGGAGGGACCCAGACTCCTGTTATTCATACCCCAGAGAAGGCTGCCACTCAGTTTCAGACTCCAGCACCTCAGACAACTGGAGTAGTTCAGCCGAGTATTGTGGCACCGGCAGCTGAGGGTGCAGCTATGTCAGCAGATGCTCTATGGAGACTAGATCGGTTCACCAAGTTATTCACTGCCACTTTTACTAGTACACCGTCAGAGGATCCACAGGATTATTTGGATAGCTGTCATGAGGTTCTTTGGAACATAGGTATAGTGGAGTCCAATGGAGTTGACTTTGCTACTTTTCGGTTATCTGGCACAACCAATACTTGGTGGAGAGACTATTGCTTAGCCAGACCAGTTGGGTCAGCACCTTTTACTTGGGCTCAGTTCACAAAGGTATTCTTTGGGAAGTTCCTTCCCATTACTCAGGGAGAGGATCTCCGGAGGCAGTTCGAGCGTCCCCAGCAGGGTTCTATGACAGTTACCCAGTATGAGACCAGATTCATCACCTTATCCAGGAATGCATTGATGATACTCCCCACTGATCGGGAGAGGGTTAGGAGATTTACTGAGGTATTGGCCCAGCCTATCAGACTCCAGATGGCTAGAGAGTCAGGTACATACATTTCCTTTCAGGCTGCGGCCGATGTGGCCAGGAGGATTAAGATGATTCTATCCAAAGGTGAAGGCTAGGGGGCCTCTTGTCAGCCCCATAATTTTGGTAGATTCAGTGGAGCCTCAATTGGAGGCAGGGATTCTGTCGGTAGAGGTCATCTTCCCCGACCTTTCCAGTCAGCACTTCAGGTTTCTCATCGTGCACCGTCAACTCCAGTTAGTGCACCACCAGCAACCATCAGTGCGCAGCCACTTCAGAGTTATCAGGGTGGTTATCAGGGTCGTCAAGGACAGTTCCAGAGTCCCCAGTCATATCAACAGAGGCCGTGTTATTCCTGTGGTGTTCTGGGGCACATTGCCAGGTATTGTCCCCGAGCTTCTAGTGGTCCCCCGTATCAGAGCTCTCGTGCCATGGTTCCAGTATCAGGTGCACCCCCGCCCCCTCAGCCAACTAGGGGTGGTCGTGGTGCCAAAGGAGGAGGACATGTTCATAGAGGTGGAGCTCAGGCCACGAGAGGTAGAGGTCAGGTTGCAGCAGGTAGGCCCAGGGATGCCTAGATTGGAGAGGCTCCGCCAAGTTGTTATGCTACTCCTGCCAGACCCGAGGCTGAGGCCTCCGATGCAGTTATCACAGGTACTGGCTCAGTTTGCAGCCGAGATGCTTCGGTGTTATTTGATTTGGGTTCTACTTTCTCCTATGTGTCCTCATAGTTTGCCCATTATTTGAGCATGCCTCGTGATTCTTTGAGTACTTCTGTGTATGTGTCTACCCCGGTGGGTGATTCTATTGTGGTAGATCAAGTCTACCATTCTTGCTTAGTTGTTATTGGGATTTTGGAGACTCGGGTAGATTTATTGCTTCTTGATATGGTAGACTTCGATGTAATATTGGGTATGGACTGGTTATCTCCCTATCATGCTATTTTGGACTGTCATGCCAATATAGTGATCTTAGCCTTGCCTGGAGTACCTCGTGTAGAGTGGAGAGGGACTCCTAGTCATTCTGCTGGTGGGGTTATTTCTTATATGAAGGCTCGGCGCATGGTCGAGAAGGGTTGTTTGGCCTATTTGGCCTATGTTCGTGATTCGAGTGCCAAGGTTCCTTCTATAGAGTATGTGCCCGTGGTTCATGAGTTTCCAGAGGTATTCCCTGCTGACCTGCCGGGTATGCCACGCGACAGGGATATTGACTTCTGTATTGAGGTAGCTGAGGGCACTCAGCCTATTTCTATTCCGTCGTATCGTATGGCTCCGCCAGAGGTTAAGGAATTAAAGGAACAATTACAGGATTTGTTGGATAAAGGCTTCATCAGGCCTAATGTTTCTCCTTTGGGTGCTCCCGTGTTGTTTGTGAAGAAGAAAGATAGATCTATGAGGATGTGTATTGACTACCAGAAGTTGAATAAGGTTACCATTAAGAACAAGTATCCTTTGCCGAGGATTGATGACTTATTTGATCAGCTTCAGGGTGCTTCAGTGTTCTCTAAGATAGACTTGAGATCTGGTTACCATTAGCTGAGGATCAGGGCGTCTGATGTGCCTAAGACGGCTTTTCGCACTCGTTATGGGCATTATGAGTTTTTGGTTATGTCTTTTGGGTTGACTAATGCCCCCACTGCATTTATGGAGTTGATGAATCGGGTATTCAGGCCTTATTTGGACTCATTCATGATCAAGTTTATAGATGATATCTTGATTTATTCCCGTAGTCGAGAGGAGCATGAGCAGCATCTTCGGGTTGTTCTACAGACTCTGAGAGATCGACCGTTGTACGCCAAGTTTTCTAAGTGCGAGTTCTGGTTGAGTTCTGTGGCACTATTGGGCCACGTTGTGTCAGCCGATGGCATTCAGGTGGATCCTAAGAAGGTTTCAGCAGTTAAAGATTGGCTTAGTCCCATTTCAGCCACAGAGATTCGGAGCTTCTTAGGCCTAGCAGGCTATTATTGCCGGTTCGTGGAGGGGTTTTCATGTATAGCAGCCCCGATGACCAAGTTGACGCAGAAAGGTGTTCAGTTCAGATGGTCCGAGGAGTGTCAGGCGAGCTTTTAGAAGCTCAAGACAGCATTGACCACAACACCAGTGTTGGTATTGCCCATAGGTTCAGGTCCGTATATCGTGTATTGTGATGCGTCACGGGTTGGGCTCGGTACGGTATTGATGCAGGATGGCAAGGTCATAGCCTATGCATCTCGTCAGTTGAAGTTACACGAGAAGAATTATCCAGTTCACGACTTAGAGCTTGCAGTTGTTCATGCCTTGAAGATTTGGAGGCACTATTTGTATGGGGTACCGTGTGAGGTATTCACTGATCACAAGAGTTTGCAATACTTGTTTAAGCAAAAGGAGTTGAACATGAGGCAGAGAAGGTTGCTAGAGTTGCTGAAGGATTATGATATTACCATTCTCTATCATCCGGGGAAGGCCAATGTGGTGGCCGATGCTTTGAGCCGGAAGTCAGTTAGCATGGGTAGTCTTGCCTATTTATCAGTTGGAGAGCGACCTCTTGCTTTGGATCTTCAGGCGTTAGCCAACCAATTTGTGAGGTTGGAGGTTTCTGAGGGTGGAAATGTTTTGGCCCAGACCGTCGCTCGTTCTTCATTATATGATAATATTCGTTCCAGGCAGTATGACAATCGTCGTTTATGTGTTCTTAGAGATACAGTCCGGCACGGAGGTGCCAAGAAGGTTACGGTTGATGATGAGGGAGTTCTGCCGATGCAGGGTCGTATTTGTGTACCTGATGTTTAGGGTATTCGTGAGTTGATACTACAGAAGGCCCATAGTTCCCGTTATTCCATTCATTCGGGCGCCGCAAAGATGTACCAGGACTTGTGGCAGCATTATTGGTGGCGTAGGATGAAGAAGGATATCGTAGCTTATGTAGCTCGGTGCTTGAATTGTCAGCAGGTTAAGTATGAGCACCAGAGACCCGGTGGTTTGATGCAACAGATTCAGCTTCCCGAGTGGAAGTGGGAGCGTATCACGAAGGATTTTGTAGTTTGGCTCCCACAAACTCAGAGGATGGTTGACGCAGTGTGGGTTGTTGTGGATAGGTTGACAAAGTCAACACACTTCATTCATATGTCGGTTTCGTATTCAACGGAGAAGTTGGCAAAGGTCTATATGAGAGAGATTGTCAGATTGCATGGTCTGCTCCTATCCATTATATCAGACCGAGGTACTCAGTTTACCTCCAATTTCTGGAGAGTATTTCAGCAAGAGTTGGGCACACAAATTGAGTTGAGCACAGCATTTCATCCTCAGACGGACGGACAGTCCGAGCGTACTATTCAGATTTTGGAGGATATGTTGCGAGCGTGTGTCATCGACTTTGGTGGATCATGGGATCAGTTCTTGCCCTTAGCGGACTTTGCCTACAACAACAGTTATCAGTCGAGCATCCAGATGGCTCCTTATGAGGCGTTTTATGGTAGGCGATGTCGGTCCCAAGTCGGATGGTTTGAGCCCGGAGAGGCTAGATTGTTGGGTTCTGAGTTAGTCCAGGATGCCTTGGACAAGGTAAAGATCATTCAGGATAGACTTCGTACAGCTCAGTCTAGGCAAAAGAGTCATGCAGATCGCAGAGTTCGAGATTTGGCTTTCATGATAGGAGATCAGGTGTTTCTTAGAGTGTCTCCTATGAAGGGCGTGATGAGGTTCGGGAAGAGGGGCAAGTTGAGCCCTAGGTACATTGGTCCATTTGAGATTTTGGATAAGGTAGGAGAGGTGGTCTACAGACTTTCCTTGCCACCGCATTTATCAGTCGTACATCCAGTGTTTCATGTATCTATGCTCCGGAGGTATATTGCATATCCATCTCATGTTCTTGACTTCAGCGGTGTCCAGTTGGACAAGGATATGACTTTTGAGGAGGAGCCGGTAGCCATATTAGCTAGGCAGGTTCGTCAGTTGAGATCGAAGAGTTATCCTTCGGTTCGTGTTCAGTGGATAGGTCAGCCTGCCGAGGCAGCTACTTGGGAGTCCGAGTACGATAAGAGGAGTCGTTATCCCCATCTTTTCTCCGACTCAGGTACTTTTCTATGTCCGTTCAAGGACGAACGTTTGTTTTAGAGGTGGAGATTGTGATGATCCAAAACATCATCCTGTGTATACTTAGCTAAATCTATGTTCCAAGGCCCCGAAAGCCTCCGTTAATATCACCTCGATATGTGTGCGCAGCCCGGGCGTGTTGCCGGGAAGCTTCTATGTGAAAACACTATGAAAATGGAATTTTATAATAATTAATGGAATAAAGTTGACTTTGGTCAATATTTTTGGTAAACTGTGATTTGACGGTCCCGGAGGGTCTGTAGGAAAATATGGGACTCGGGCGTATGCCCGGAATCGAATTCCGAGATCCCAAGCCCGAGAAATAAATTTTTAAAGAAAATTGTTTTCTGAAAATAATAAAGGTTTTTCAAAATGATAATTGATGTGAAAACCGTGTTACTGGGATCGTATTATGGTTCCGGAGCCCGGAACAGGTTTAACATATGTTATGTGACTTATCTGTGAAATTTGGTGTAAAATGGACTTGAAATGACGTGTTTTGGATCAAAATCGGAATAATTAAGCTTTATGATGTTTTAAGGAATTTCTATGAGTTTTGAGGTTTAATTCATTGATTTTGATGATATTTTAGTGAATTAAAAGCTTGAATAAGTTCGTAGGATGTTTTGGGAGTCGTGTGTGTTTATGGTTTTGAGAACCGAGGGCTCGGGTGAGTTTCGGGTAGCTAACGGGGTGTAAAAGTGTTAGAATTATCTGGTTTTTCTTCAGTTTCTGGTGTCTGGTGAAATACTTTATGCGATCGCATAGGTAATGTCGCGATTGCATAGAGGTAGGAGAGGTGGGGGACCAGTAGCCTTTCGCTATCACAATAGTGTGTCCGCGATCGCACTGTGTTTTTAGAGTTGGGTGGGGGTTTGGCCTAGTACTCTTCGCGATCGCAAGGTCCAGTCCGCGATCGCGTAGCGTGGGGTCCTTGGTCTGTGCAATCGCAGTTGCTTCTTCGCGATCGCAGTGTGGGAGAATCCATTGTCCTTCTTCGCGATCACATCATTCCAATCGTGATCGCAGTGCTTTAGAATCAGACCCTCCGCGATCGCAACTCCAGTTCCGCAATCGCGATAAACAAAATCGCCCAGCTATATCTCTAATAAAAAATTAGAACACTCCATATGGAATTTTGATATTTTCAGCCTTCTCCTCCTTGTCCAACCTCAGTTGAAGACCTCCAAGCCAATTCTTCCTCCACAACTCCATAGGTAAGTGTTCTTGACATCATTTTCTCTTAATTTCATCAACTAATCACAAGAATCTAGGCCTAAAATCCTAAAATCAAAGTAGAAATTAGGGGTTTTGGGTAGAGTTAGGTTTTTGGGAATTATGTGTAATTCAACCCCAATTTGGGGTCAGATTTCAAAATAAATTATATATTCTAACTCGTGGGGGTATGGGTGATCGGGTTTTGGTCCGAGCCTCGTGTTTGGACCAAGCGGGCCCGGGGTCGAATTTTGGTATTTTTGGAAGAATGCTTGAAAATGGGTATTTAGGCTATGGAATTGATTTATCGAGTCATTATTGATATTATTGAGTTAATTATGCCTAGATATTATCGTTTCGGAGTCGGATTCTAAAGGAAAGGCAGTGTTAGAGGGTTGATTGCTATATTTTGGACCCGAGGTAAGTGTCTTGCCCAACTTTTGTGAGGGAATAGGTATTGTATGTTATGTGCTAAGTGTTTATCATGTCCAATGCATAGGTGAAGTGACGAGTACCTATGCATTGTGTGTCAAGAATGCCCGTGAGTCTATTTTAATGAAAATCTTATTATTACTTCCATGTTCGTCATAATATGAATTTGTCTCTACTTGGGAGTTGTTTGTTGTTGGAAGACTTGGTCGATGAACTCATGATGTATTGGTTTGCTTATGTACCCATTTGTTAAGTATGTATATATATTGAAGAGATTGGTTATAGCTGAGACCCTTGCCGGGCAATTGTTGTGATATTGATTGATGCTTTCCCCTTGCCGGATGATTTTGAACTATATTTCCACTATGTTGCATTCCTTACCATTGATATTTGTCATTGTTTTGGTGAGGAAGAGTGTAAAGCACGAAGGGTGATGTCGTGCCATGATATACATTGATCATTCCATACATTGCATAGTGAGGAAGAGTGTAAAGCACGAATGGTGATGGCGTGCCATGATTTATATTGATTATAAGCACGAAGGTTAATGTCGTGCCATGATTTACATTGATTACATCATAACTTTGCATAGTGAGGAAGAGAGTAAAAGCACGAAGGGTGATGCCGTGCTATGATTTACATTGATTACATTGACATAGATAATACATCGCATAGTGAGGAAGAGAGTAAAAGCACGAACGGTGATGTCGTGCCATTATTTACATTTCTGGCATTTACACTGGTTTCCTTATCATTCATTTGTTAAATTGCCTTTTCTTGTTTGCTCTTCATGCTCACTTAACTGCTCTATCTCATATATTCCCCTTTAATTTCTCCCGTATCACCATACTTGTTTTCCTATCTCTTGCCTTGTTTTTCCATGTTTTGGTTTGTAGAATAGGACAGGTTAACGGTGTTGCTAAGTCTAGCCTCGTCACTGCTTCGGTCGAGGTTAGGCTCGGCACTTACTCAGTACATGGGGTCGGTTGTACTCATGCTACACTGCACTTCTTAATGTTGTGCAGATCCTGCACCCGGACCCCGTGGACAACATTGAGGGAGTCACCTTCAGTCCACCAGAGCTTCAAGGTATACCCGCCAGCGTTCGTGGGCCTTAGTGTCTCTTCTACCTTTAGATCTCTTATTGTCTTACATTTTCCGCTAGTTTCAAAGAAAATGATGTATTTTCCTTTCAGACTTGTATTTAGCACTCTAGAGAGAGTTCGTGAGTTGTGACATCCCGGTTTTTGGGGCTTATGCGACGTTCTGTATTTGCTATTTCACTTAGCATTTTTGAATTATTATTCCATTTCCGCTATTAAAAACTGTAAGGTGTTTTGTTATTCTGTTAGGATGGTATCTCAATGTTAGATTAACTGTACACGTTGGCTTGTCTAGCGGGTTCAACGTTAGACGCATTCACGGCCTGAAGGGTGGAATTTCGGGTCGTGACATATATTTGAAAAGCATTTGTCTTGCAGAAAATGATTTTTGAAAGGCATTTATTAGGGAAATATATTTGAAAATCATGTATTTTGAAAGAACTTTGTTCTTAAAGATTTTCTCTTTCTAAAATTTTATTGGATTTATTGGCTAAGGCCTGATGTGTACATACTGACGCAGTGCTGAGCTACCGGGGTTTTTATTATGTGGTGCTTTTCATTTTGGCTCGTATTTTCTGTCCATTCTTCTGGTATTATTATGTTATTCTGTTGATTAGTTTTCGGTAATTCCTTCTGCATTATATTGTCAGGTTGTTAATTATATCGTAAAATCTTTAGATTGATTTTATGTTCGGTCATTCCTATATTGATGTCTGTTTAATTTATTAGACCAGTGGTGTCTTGATCAGTCCTCACCGCTACTTCACCGAGGTTAGTCTTGATACTTACTAGTCACCACTGTGGTGTGCTCATACTACACGTCTACGCATTTTTTTTGTGCAGATCCAGGTAATTATTGTTAGTAGTTGTGCGGATAATTGCCGAGGAGACTCAAGGTAACCTGTTGTTGCGTTCGCAGGCTTCAGAGTCACCTTTTTGTATTTATTATTCATACCCTTTTGTATTCATTCTGAAAAGTGGTAATTAGAGATTTTATAGTAAATTCGTAGAGCTTATGACTTGTATTACCGGTTTTGAGATAAATTGCAATTCTGTCAATAGTCCTATATCGAGACTGTTAGATTTCTTTTACTATTGTTCTTATTCTGTAAATGTTAGGCTTACCTAGTCCCTAAGACTAGGTGTCATCACGATACCCAACAGAGGGAAATTTGGGTCGTGACAGGAGGAATTTGCAGCGTTTGATGCATGAGCTCTTTCTTGCTTCTTGTTACAACTTCTGGTGTCTTTTCTGAGTTATGAAGACCTCTTTTTTTTGTTTAAAGTAATATATATATATATATATATATATATATATATATATATATATATATAGAGAGAGAGAGAGAGAGAGAGAGAGAGAGACTGAGAGAGAGAGAGAACAAAAACTAAGAATTACATTGCATAGTATTCACTATGTCGGGGTACTGTAGTTCACCTAATACTGCCATGTTTTGTTCAATTGTATCAATATTACATGCCCAAAGGTTTCCAACAACTTCAGTTCCTAGCTGCCCAAAATACGTCATTTGCAAACATCGGAGGAACTGCTAGTATGTCGGCTCTTCAGAAAAACTTGAATTTGCTGCCTCTTTTGCCAGTGCACCAACCACCCAATTCTCCTCCATGTAGGTGTGCCTCACCATCAACTTGTCCATCCATTGCATTAATAACCTGCATTCACAAATCATAGGATCATAAGTTGTGTTGCCTGTGAGTAGCATTTGGATTACTTTAGCTAAGTCAGTATTGATGTCCAGTGGTATCCGGCCATTTTGTTGTGCTACTTGTAGACCTTTCAGTAGAAATTTAAGTTCTCATGGTATTGGTGGTATGTGGTATATTTTACATATCCTCCATAATCCAATCCCCGTTATGATTCCTGAATACTCCACCAATTTCCCTAATGCCCGGATTACCCTTGGCAGCCCCATCCGTATTGAGATTATAGTGACCCCTCATGGGGAGTTCCCATTTAATTCTGGTATGGAAAGGCCGCTTGATAGTACCATATTTTGCTAAGATATTTTGTTGCTTTGGAGATGGTGTTACTAGTACTGATGCTATCTTTTTTATTATTGAAGAGGTTGTGATTTCTAGTTAGCCAAATGTGCCTAAAACAAAAATAGAATAATGTTCTCCCAAGGAATAATGTTGTTGAAAGAGAGTTTATTTAGCTTGTTCCATGTTGATGGCCATAGCTGGGCAAAGAATGTGGGATTTAGCTGCTGACATGCAGTAGATCCCTTGGATAACATTTCTTGCAAGAAATGGTTTGCATTGGGGATTAAAAGAAGGTGTGGTCACTTGTTTCAGGAGTTGCTGAGTAAAAGCAACATAGGGGGTTACAATTAACCCCAATAATATGCAGGAAGGCCCCATTAGGCTGCTTATTTTCTACAAGAAGCCAGGTGAAGTTTTTTATTTTGTTAGCAGCTTTTAGCTTCCATATCCAAGTGAAGCTGCCTTCCTCACATTTCCACAAAGACTCTTTATTACTGCTAAGGAAAGTATAGGCTGATTTGTTGGTGAATGTCTCACTTGGGGTCAACCCCCATATTAGCCTATCATCCTTGGCAGAGTTAGAAGGAATGAATGTTGGTTTGATCATGTTAGATATTTTCTTAGGGATGTCCATAGAGATGGAAGAGAAATTCCAGTTTCCAGAATTGTGAACAGGGTCTACTTTGATAGCTATGTCATTTGGGTTTAGAGGGCCTTCAATCATTTCTCTAATGGTTGTCTACTTAGGGATCCAAGCATCATTCTTGAATCTCACCCTGTTACCTTGGTGGACAACTCATCTACTTGCATGTTGCATATATCCCATCCCTTGAGGAAACATTTCCAGATAGGAGATTTAGACTTCTTGGGGGTATGGTTCCAGTTACAGTGCTTAGTGATCAGAACTCTAGCCCATAATCTGGACTTCTTATGATAGATCCTCCAAGTCAGACTGGCATGTGAAGCTTTATTTCTAAACTCAGATTTTTGCAAACCTAGCCCACCATAGGACTTCCGCCTAGCGTCTTTGTCCCAACTAACCAGGTGCATTTTTTTCTTGTTAGGAGTTGTGCCCCAGATAAAGTTTTTCTGAATTCTATCAATTTTCTTGGTGGTCTTAGTGGGAAATTTGATGTATTGCATGACATGGCTAGGGATACTACTGAGGGATGCTTTAGCAAGAATGGTTCTTCCAGTCATATTAAGGCAATTTGTTTTCCAGCCAACCAGCTTAGATTGCATATTTCCATCTATGAACTGGAAATAGTAGTAGTAGGTCTCTTATGGAACATATGGAATCCAAGGTACTTCCCAAATGAAGTTGTAGCTTGAATTGACAGAACATCAGTGAGGCATTCCATGATATCCTGCCTTGTGTTAGAGGAGAAAAGGACCGTGGACTTTGTGAGGTTAATATTTTGGCCAGAATCCTCATTGAAAGCATGTACTATAGAGTATATTGTGGTGCAGTTCCTAGTCTTGGCTTTTGAAAATAGTGTAAGGTCATCAACAAAGGAACTATGAGAGATTTTTGGGCCAGATCTAGTGATACCGATAGGGTTCCATTGCTTGTCCAGTATGACTTTTTCAATTTACCTGGAGAGCCTCTCCATACACAGAATGAACAAGCAAAGAGAGATTGGGTCCCCTTGTCTGATGCCTCTGGAGGTGTTGAAGAAATATGTTTTGCCCCCATTCACTAGGATAGAGATGTTGGATGAGCTGATGCATGACAAAATTAACTTAATCACCCTAGTGGGGAAGTTGAAGGCATGCAATGTGTCCCTTATGAAAGACCACTCTAGCATGTCAAAAGCCTTTTTCTAAGTCAATTTTAAGAATCACAATAGCCTAGCTCCCTTTCATTTTTCCAAAATGTGTAATGTACTCTTGGACAAAGATTGCATTATCAGAAGCCCTCCTATTAGATACTCCATCTATTTCAAATTAGATGAAGTACTTCCCTTTTTAGTCTGTTCCAAAATAAATGATACATTTCTAAATTTGGAAATAATTCCACTTTAAACTCTCAATTTTACCCATTTTATCCTTAATGAAAAGTTTTAGAACCACACAAATGTCATGGCGCCACAAAGTTTTTACCCCTTAAACTTTTAAGACCACAAGTTTTAAAAGTCTTTTTATTTTTCTTAAACTTCGTGCCAAGTCAAACTACTTCATCTAAATTAAAATGAAGGGAGTAGAAAACTAGTTTACCTAGATCCAATCATATCACCTAGTATAGGCATGATCCTGTTGAAAATGATCTTAGTGATAGTCTTGTAGATGGTGTTACAAAGCCCTATTGGCCTGACGTTTTTGAGCATAGAAGCTTGGGGGCACTTGGGGATGAGACAGAGTAGAGTTTGATTCATGGTATCATCTATGAAGTGAGTGTTGAAGCATTGTTTGCAGAAGTCAATTACTGAATTCCCTACAATGCTCCAGCACTTTGGGTAGAAAAAGGGATGAAGTCCATCTTGACCTGGAGCCTTGAAAGGCTTAAAGGAGAAGATAGCCATTTTGATTTCACTAACCTCAAGTGGTCTATCTAATATTTTCCTTTGACAGTCAGATAGGATATGGGTCATATCCAGATGGCTAGAGTGGAGATGGGAGCTTGTGTGTGTGAGGAGGTGTAAAGGCTCTTGAAGAAGAACATAATGGAAACCTTAATGTCCCCATGGTCATAGAGCCAGTTTCTACTCTCCTCTTTGAGGGACCTGATCCTGTTTCTTATTCTCCTATTGAGAGTGGAGGTGTGGAAGAATCTAGTGTTGCCATCCCTTTCAGTTAGTCAATTAATCTTAGACTTGAGTTTTCAGAAATCTTCCTCATTGTTTAGGATGGAGTTAAGTTCTCTGGTCCGGTTCTTTGGTGATTTTTGGATCCCGACAATTCTGGCTAGGATCGTTCTTTTTTTTATGGAAGATGTTTCCAAAAGTGTGCCTGTTTCATTGGGTCACAATGGTTATGAAAGTTTCAGTAGATTGGCTTAGGGGAGAGTTATTGGTGAAAGCCCCATTGATGATACCGGGGAAGGAGGGGTGGCTAGTCTACAAGGATTCAAACCTGAAAGGCCGGTAGGAATAATTGAGAGAGTCACCCTTTAGGACTATTTGAATAGGGCAGTGATCTTAGTGGGTCCTAGGTAGGTGTATAATAGTAGCCTCAGGGTACTGGGAAATCCAACGCTCGTTAGCAAAAAACTTACATATCCTTTCTAGAATCAGACTACTCCTATTTTTGTATCTTTTGTTAGTCCAGGTGAATTTGGTGCATATGCCTAAGTCTAGTAGTTTGCATTCATTAAGGCAATTAAAAAATAAATTACTACGACTTGAGTTAATGGGGTTTCCCCCAAATTTGTCCCTAGCTTTTAAGACTTCATTGAGTCTCCACCTACAAACCAGTTTTTAGGATTTCTTTTGGAGATAGTAACCAGACTTTCCTGTAACAACTTCCTATAAGCTAAAATGTTGCTAGCATAAATAGCAGAAAATAACCAAGGGGCGTAGTATGGGAGTACCTTTACCATGGCATGGATACCATGAGGGGTAGTTGAAGCCTCATCAACAGTGATGCAGTCCTCTGTCCACATCATCACTATCCCACCAGATAAGCCAACAACCGGAGATTGAATAAGCATATCAAAATGCAGCTCCTCCGTTAGCTTTTTGTGATCAACCATCCTCCGTCAAAATGAAGACCCCTATTTATAGTTGTGGGAGGGAAGAGTTATCATAATAACTAACTCTTTCCGACAAATCAAATTGAAGTGTGACAAGGCCACATTTGATTGGACAAAACATGTCACTATGTTCATGACGCGATTTCATTGATCTTTTAATTTGACTTGCCATGCCTTGTCATTTTGATACATGACACAATCCTATTTTATCTTTCAATTGACTTGGCATGCCACGTCATTTGATACACGACACCAAACTAGGCGTATAGTAAGATGACATCTTGGCCTTAATGAAGTGGGTTCATCACTTGTAGGCCAATTAAATGGGTTAGCCTAATATATTTGAACTCATTTATTTAACCCGTATATATTTGGACTCATATAATTAATTTGATTATATTATCTCATATTATTTAGTTGGACTAACATATTTAATATATAGTCTAAATTATTTTATTGAAATTTAAATTCAATAAATTTTGTAAACCTACCGTTTGATTTTTTTTCCTTTCGGTTCGGAAAATTTGGCCAGAATAGAGAATTGCAACTTTCTTTTTCGTCTTTAAAAGTTAAAAAAACTGTTGATAAAATACTAAATAAAACAATTGCCTTCTGCAACTTCGAACTTCTATAAAAGTGAGTTAGAAGAAAGGCATGCATAATCATGTGTGAACTTAATTATGAACTGAGCTATCTTCATAACTGAACCCGGACCAGGACCGGTAGGACTGATATTAGTGGGTCTGGTCTGAGCTTCTGTGCCGGTTCTACAGACTGGGACCGCTAAGACTGGAACCAGACTTGTCCCTAGCGGACCAAACGGTCCCAATGGTCAAATTTCAAAAAAAAAAAAAATCTATCCGTTGGGGAATTTAGAATCTAGTCGTTGGCTGTGTAGAATAGCAACTTTCTTTTTCGTCTATAAAAGGTAAAAAAACGCTTTTGATAAAATACTAAATAAGAAAAGTGCCTTCTGAAACTTCGAACTTTCTATAAAAGTGAGTTAGAAGAAAGTCATGCATAATCACGTGTGAACTTAATTATGAACTGGAATATCTTCAGTTCTGAACCCGTCCTGAGACCGCGGTCCAAACGGGCCAGGACTGGAGGACCGATATTAGTGGCCTGGTCTCAGCTTCTACGTTGGTTCTACAGATTGGGACCCCTAGAACCGAAACCAGACCTGTCCATGGCAGGCCAAAACGATCCCAATGGTCAAATTTCAATAAAAGACATATGTCTGTTGGGAAATTTTAAATCTGGTCGTTGGCTGTCACAAAATAGTCGTTGGCTATTTACAAACCCCCCCCCCCCCCCCCCCNCTGTCCATGGCAGGCCAAAACGATCCCAATGGTCAAATTTCAATAAAAGACATATGTCTGTTGGGAAATTTTAAATCTGGTCGTTGGCTGTCACAAAATAGTCGTTGGCTATTTACAAACCCCCCCCCCCTCCCCAACTTTATTTTATCCTCAAACTTTTTATAATTACACTTTTTCCTTATTTTCAACTATAAATACCCACTCATTCTTTTATTTCTTACAAAATAATCAATCTATCACAATCTCTCTCTAATTTTTCTTCTACGATCGCAAGGATAGGGTTGTGATCGTGTAGAGTAAGGTTAGAGGAAGTTCAGTTTGGTCTATGCGATCGCGTAAAGAGGTCCGCGATCGTAGAGTGCGGGCAGGCTGAACTGTGCGGTCGCGTGAAGCATGTCTGCGGTCGCGTTCGTTAAGGAACAGAAGCTCTGCGATCGCATGGCTATGTTTGCGATCGCATAGAGTGTTTTGGGGTAGATGGAAATTTGTTCTTCGCAATTGATACGCTCAATTTACACCTTAAAAGAATGTAAGCGATCGTTGTCAAATATACTAACCCAA